>JAEAMS010000044.1:0-50000 GCA_016432845.1 Psidium guajava | reverse complement strand
CTTTCGGTACCTTAATTTCATGGGTATCCTAATTTGGCAACTCAGGCTTGGTTTATTCCTAAGGCTCTAGTGGAGTGTTCTCTTTTTGTATTTTCACTTTTTTAAATGGAATATACGTGAGTGACATTTTTTTTGGCATTTTCAAAAAATTAAGTATTTCCCTGAAGCCGAAAGAGGGAGTGAGTTAACGACTTCTGTGCAGTGCTGCGAGCTACTCATTTTGCGGTTTAGTGATTCAAAAATTAAATTACTGGAAGTAAATGACAATAAATAAAAACCACCAATGGATAGCTCAGCCTTGGCTTGGCCCTCTCCTTTGGGGTTTAAGGTGCAGGAATTTAAATTGCAGAAATTTAAAATGACCTCCAGTGAGCGGGCTCTGCCCTTCACATTCTGGGGTTTAAATTTTTTAAAATAAAATACAACAAATTGTATCAACAATTTGAACTAAAATCCGTTGACGGGTCGGCTGCAAATTTGATGGGCACCTTGGAATTTGTTTGGGCTCACTTTGCACTTCCATGGGATTTACCATTGACTTGGAGTTGTCCTTTGCCTGCCATAAAAATATGGAGAAATGGAGTAATTGAGCAAATATAATTTAATTCACATTAAAAATTAGAACAATGAAAGAAGCACTTAGCTTCAATGGCATTATGAGAAGTACTTGATGGATATAATTGGTTCATGTCAGAAATCAAATATGGGGAAATAGGAGAAGAGTAGAAAATTTGAGCTAGTTTATACTAAAAAATCAAAGAGAGTAGAGGGATACTTAACTTCAAATCTGGGATGAATTCTTGATTTATGTTGATCGATGAAGAAATTGATGATGATAACCCGCTAGCTTTAAACTCCCATCATCTTCAAAATTCTCTCTCTTTTTAGTATTTTTTTTCTCTTAAATTTTTCTTCAATCTCCCAAAACCCTCTCAAACATCCAAAATTTTCTCTCCCAAAATTCCTCACTTTCAAGCTCTCTTCTTCCTCCTTTTATAGCCCACTCATTTACCTCCCATTCTAATTTCTCCATTAACTCTATCTCCCATTCTAATTTTTCCACTAACTCTTCTTCATCTTCATCTTCCCTTCTTCATCTCTATCTCACATTCTAATTTCTCCACCTATTCTTCTCCATCTCCATCTTCCCTTCTCCATATATATCTCCCATTCTAATTTCTCTGCTAACTCTTCTTCATCTCCATCTTCCCTTCTCTTATCTTATTTTCTCCATCCATTCTTCTCATCTTCTCTTCTCCATCTCCTCTTCTCCATCTTCCCTTCTCTTATCTTATTTTCTCCATCCATTCTTCTCCATCTCCTCTTCTCCATCTCATCTTCTTCATCTTCCCTTCTTTATTCTAATTTCTCCACTAACTCCTTTTTTTGTTATTTGCAAAATAATCCCTTAAGAGTTAGGTATTTACACTTTAGTCCTTGAGATTTTGAGTATTTGCAATTTAGTCCCTGAAAAAATATTTCTTTAAGTCCAAATATCCTCAAACTTTTCAACACACCTCTCCTATGCTTAGTCGAAATTCATTGCATATCAAATTTAAACTCATTTCTTGCCGCAAAATTTAATTAAAGCCCTTTTACAAAATTGAGTTATTCTGAGTATAATTGGGCCAAGATGAAAATTTAGAATATTAGAGAATAATGTCACAACTTCTAAAAGTGAAAAATGAAAATAAATTGACTCAAATTAAAATTTTTTAGGCCCGATTCGAGATTATGCTCTTGAAGGAATACACGACCCCGAATTGGATTTTTTAAATTTATGATGGCCAACATGAAAAGGGATTTAAAATAAAAATATTGACTATTTTTATGTATTTTTGTGGCCTCAAATGCTATTATTTATGAAATATTTTCCTAATTTCTAAAAAATATATTTAAAAATACAAAAAAATATGAAAAATTATTTTTGCTCAAAAATGGTTGCCTAAGCTTGGTCAAAGCTTCCAAAGTTGATTTTTTAATTGTATGAATTTTTATGGATTTTCTATTAATTTTCGAAAATAAAAATATTGAAAAATACTAAAAATATGGAAAATACTTTTTTGGTCAAAATTGATTCCCTAGACTTGGCCAAGGTCCCCAAAGTTGATTTTTTAATTTTATGAATTTTGATGGACTTTATATTAACTTTAAAAGAGAAAAGACCACTAAAAATCAGGTGTCAACAATGGGAGGTATTTTTTTTTTAATTTTCAAAGTGTTAAAAATTTCCTAAAGCCGAAAGAGGGAGTGTGTTAACGACTTCTGTGCAGTGTTACAGTCTACTCACTTTGAGGTCTGGTGATTAACAAATTAAATGGTAATAAGTCAATGACAGTAAATAAAGATCTCCAATGGATGTCCTAGCCTTGGCTTGGCTCCCCCCTTTGGGGTTTAATAGTGCACCATTTAAATTGCAGTAAATAAAAACCTCCAATGGGCGGTCTAGCATTGGCTTGGCTCTTCTCTTTGAGGTTTGATGGTGGAGGAATTTAAATTGCAGTAAGTAAAAATTTCCAATGGACGGCCTAGCATTGGCTTGGCTCTTCCCTTTAGGGTTTGATAGTGCAGGAATTTAAATTGTAGTAAATAAAAACCTCCAATGGGCGGCTTGCCTCTTCCCTTTGGGGTTTGATGGTGCATGAATTTAAATTGAAGAAATTAAACGACCTCCAGTGGATGCGCTTTGCCTCTCCATTATGAGGTTTTAGTTCTTTAAAATAAAATACAACAAATTGTTTCAACAATTTGAACTAAAATCCGTTGACGGGTCGGCTGCAAATTTGGTGGGCAACTTAGAATTTGTTTGAGCCCACTTTGCACCTCCATGGAATTTATCGTTGATACGGAGTTGTGTCACGCCCCGCCCTCCCTAAGCGACCGCGCGACAGCCACTTGCTCAAACCCACATGCCTCGTCGAATGGCCAACTTTAAAACTGCGATCGCCCAAGAACATCGCGGCCAAACGACGGTAACAAGAAACGCAAGCGAAAGCGTCAACCACATCACTAACCCTGACAATCATACATACATGCATATAAGCAGATAGAGAGACTAATAAAGACTAATAAATAGACAGTAGCCAATTCAAAGAGGATACACAAAAACTTGCTTATATATATATTTACCATATTTACAATATTTACATATATATAAACATGTGACAACCCCAACATTATCCCAAGAGCCTACCCTTTCAAAAGAAAGCGAGCCTCCACAAAAACACTCTCAAAAATGGTGCTCAGGGTGCTCCTATTTCAAAACCACAAACCCACAACCCACTGTATAGACCTACTCAACTCCACTCTCATCAGAAGGCGGCCACTCCTCTGGCTCGGACTCCTCGGACTCCACATGTGCAGGCTCCGCTGCCAACAGTGCAGCGTCATCAAGATCAGCCTCGTGGCCATCAATATCCATCGGCAAAGGCTCTGCGAGCTCCTCCTCCATAGGCTCTGGGTCAATGACCTCGCCTCCAAAAGTCACAGGGTCTAGTACCCCATACTCGTCCTCGCTCTGCACGTCCACATCCATACCTGTTATCGGTCCCCTAAAATCAAACTCCTGAAGCTCACGCTCCATCCATGCCTCAAACTGCAGCGGCACTAGAAACTCGCTACCCTCATCGACCCATACCTTACATTCTATTCTCTTATAAATATTATTATTGGAACCAGGGTACAGTGACTCCCATTGCTCTATCTCCACCGGTATTCCATGCAAAATACCCAAGTTTTCCATGCTAACGGCGCGACTCTGTAAGGCGATCAGCCTCAAGTGAGTCTAATACTCAGTGAGCAAACCAATATGACAGTATATAAAACAGCATTCATGCAACTAAAATCAGACATGCATAATTGAACCACATGCAATGTGCGTTATTAAACTCATTCCATACAGTCAAATCGAAGCATGCGGTTCACAAGCAAATTCAAGCACGTGCCATATATTGAACGCCATTTCAGGCTCTCGTGGTTCGTTTCCGACCCTCAAGGTCTCATACCTGCGTGATTAACGTCGCGGCCGTGCCTCATTGCATATTATAAAAATACCTCAGCTTAACCTCCTTGTCTCTCCAGCAACCTCGTGCCGTGCACGTACAGGCGCCCTCGGCAAGCAGGAACGTTTGCAAGCCGGAACTACTACACCACCCATTCTCGTACCAGTCCGTCGGTCGAGCCACCCTCACCCTTGTTTCTCCGATTCTCGCACCAGTCCGTCGGTCGAGCGCATTCACAAACTCACTTCATCTAATTACAGGCAATATTGCATTGTTTATAAAAAAAAAATCAAATAGCCGCAAGGAACCCAAACGCGCGTGAATGCTTATATGTTCCAAAGCAATTAAATAGACTCAATGCCCTGCTCTTGGCATTTTATTGCTTATGGACATCAGTTATATTCTAGGAAAAACCTTCTCTCGGTTGCCCCCAACCAACGTGCATTTTCATGGTTACACATATCACCGGTACATGGTTAAATATAATGGGGCCATCGTTCCTGATTTTCTTTGAAATAAACCAACATTAACTAACCTAAGTCTTGCTCTCCTCCCCTATCATTTTTGGTCAACACATGCTTCACAATATACTTAAGTTTTCTTTTACTTCTACCCACTCAATGATCACAACAAGCCAGCATGGAAGTTGGACCGAACATACCAGCAGTTCACGTCCAAAACAGGGCTGGTTTTGGACATATTTTCAACAGAATTTTGGGCAACAAACCCCTCTACTCATCCCTCCCGTAAACCTCAGTTGCTCTACCATGGACCCACACTATTTGTTCACTTAATTTGGGCTTGAACAGCGAGCAAACATGCAGCACAGCAGCTGGAACACCAGAACAGCAGCACCCAAAACCAGCAGAAACAAAGCACATTCAGCCCACATTCAACCCAGAAACTCACGTACATCAGCCTAGGACTTCACCTCAACTTCACACACCATCCTAGACTAATAGTGGGAAGTCTACTCACTTTAAAATGAGCTTGGACAGCAACCAACGTGCAGCAAACAGCAGCTGCAGAACCGAACAGCAGCTCCACAGAACCAGAACAACGCATTTTCAGCCAACATTCAGACCAAAACCATCGTAACTTAGCTTAGGACTCTACCTAAACCTCATACACCATTTTAGACCAAGCATAGAAGGTTTACTCACTCGAATGGGGGCTGGAAGCAGCTCAGGAGAAGCAGAACACGGGCTGAGCTTCACAGACTTCGCTGGAGCCAAAAACTGAACCCGAGAGAGAAAGAGGGAGACGGGCGTGCAAGGGCGGTTACGAGGGAAGAGGGGCTGCTCACGGCGTCGAGGAGAGGTCGAGGGACGTTGCTGGTGGTGGTGGACAGTCGGTGATGGCCATCCACAGTCCCGACGGTACAGAAAAAAAAAAACAGTGAGCGTCCGAGAGAGAGTTTATGAGACCGTGAGGGACAGGCTTGGGCGCGCGAACTGGGAGAAGAGCAAGCCCTCTCGTACGTCTAAGGCTGAAGGGAGAGAGGAGAATTGTCTTGACCGGTCAAGGCTTGCAAGTCACGCCCAAATAAAGCTTGTTTTGCAAGCTTGGGACACAAAAGTCCACCCTTTAGCCAATAGAAGAAATTTGCACGTGAACTTTGGGGCTTCTTATCCTAATAAGTCAAACCAACAGCCAATGATGTGTTGACACATGGAGGATTAGAGGGAATTAATTGAAATTAGCTTAATGACAAGGAAACGGTACCCGACGACTCGACCGGTAGGGCGAATTTTTCAAAAATGCAAGTTTACAGTCAAAACGAAGCTAACGACTAGACGAGCTCAAATCTAGTTTCTAAATTCTCTAAAAACTCACAGATAATTTACTGAGAGGCTTAGAGCAAACCGGGAGCAAATTCGTCGAATCTCTCGTCGCTTCTCCTCGCGACGTTCCAAACTGAAACCAAAATTCCAAACGTCAATCTTTAAACTCGAAACACCTCTACGACCTTCCTGAAGATTCGTTTATCCAAATTCGGAAATCTATTTCGTGGTCTCTTTCATTAAATTGAAATTTCAGTAAATACTCGGGCCAACGGGCGGCTGTTAGGAGTTACGCGTATCGACCCGTTGGGTCCACATACTTTAAAATCCTAAATTAGCCTTTCCCTTCTGGTCGACCATCCCGAGGTGATCAGTCTCGACTGAGATTTGACTAAAACGCAATTAATGAAATACATCCATTCTTTATTGAAATTTCCGAAAAAGAGTCGAAAATTCGGGACGTTACAAGTTGTCCTTTTTTTTTTACCTCCATAAAATATGGGAAAAAGGGAGATGTAGAAAGTGTATACAATTTGTGCTAATTTGAGACTAAAATCACAAATAAATCAATAAATAAAAACACTTAGCTCGAATTTGCTTGCTCATTGACGAGGATGAACTCTTAATTTATGTTGATCGATGAAGGAATTGGTGATGATAACTTCTAACTTTGGGCCTGTTTGGTTCAGCATTTGGCCAAGGGACTTTGAAAAAATGCAAATACCTTTGAGCTAAAGGGGTTTGGCGAAATGCAAATATTGTTTGGTAAACTATAATTAAAAAGTGCATTTGGATGCAACTTTGATGTAAATGCTGTTTGGTAAAAACTACCCTTTGTAAATGATTTAATTTTTTTAATTTTTTTTAATTATTTCAATTTTTTTATTTTTTTAAAAAAATATTATGTTATTTTAATTACTTTCTTTAATTATATTTTATTTTTAATTATTTCTATTTTAAATTATTTTTTATTTTTTAATTACTTTCTTTAATTATATTATATTTTTATTATTTATATTTTTTAAATTATTTTATTTATTTTTCCAAAATTTTTAATTTTTAATTTTTAAGTATTTTATTTAATTATATTTTATTTTGATTATATATTTTTTAAAATTATTTTATTTAATTTTCCATTTTTTTAAAAATTTTAAATTACTTTATTTAATAATTTTTTATTTTTAATTATATCTATTTTTTTATTTTTTTATTTTCGAAAAATTATTTTTTATTTTTAAATATTTTTATTATTATTTATATTTTTAAAAAAATTTATTATTTTATTTTATTTTAAAAATATTTTTATTTTTAAATTAATTAATTTAATTACTTTATTTTCATTATTTCTATTTTTAATTATTTTCATTTCATTTTTTATTTTTCGAAAAAATAATTTTTATTTTTCATTATTTTTATTTTTGATTACTTTCTTAAAAAAAATAAAAAAATAAAAAATAAAAAAATTTGTAGTAGCATTTCCAAAATGCTACTTCTCAAAGTACCTCTTGAGGAACATTGGGCCAAAGGGGTTTGGAGAGCATTTCAAATGCACTTGCATCTGCCCAATGTGAGAAAAAAAAAAGCCAAACAATATTTGCATTTGGCCAAGGGACTTTAGAGCCCCAAAGCTCATTTGAAATGTTGAACCAAACAGGCCCTTTAAACTCCAATCATCTTCAAAATTTTCTCTCTTTTTTTTTGGTATTTTCTTCATCTTCAATTTTTCTTCAATATCCCAAAATCCTCTTAAACATCCAAAATTTTCTCTCCTCCATCTCCTCTTCTCCATCTTCCCATCTTCATCTCCTCTTCTCCATCTTCCCTTCTCCATATTCCCTTCTCTATTCTAATTTCTCCACTAACTCTTCTTTTTGTTATTTGCAAAATAATCCCTCAAGTGTTAGGTATTTGTACTCTAGTCCATGAGATTTCAAGTATTTGCAATTCAATCCCTAGAGAAACATTTTTTGAAGTCCAAATCTCCTCACAATTTTCCACACACCTACCGCATGTTGAATTTAAGCTCATTTCTTGCTACTGAAAATAATGCAAAATTTAATTAAAGCCATTTTTGTAAAATTGAGTCATTCTAAGTATAATTGGGCAAAGATGAAAATTTGGAATATTAGAGAATAATGTCACAACTCCTAAAAGTGAAAAATGAAAATAAATTGACTCAAATTGAATTTTTTAGGCCCGATTCGAGATTATGCTCGTGAAGGAATACACGACTGCGAATTGGATTTTTTAAATTTGCGATGGCCAACATGAAAAGGGATTTAAAAGAAAAATATTGACTATTTTTATGTATTTTTGTGGCCTCAAATGCTATTATTTATTAAATATTTTCCTAAATTCTAAAAAAAATATTTAAAAAAATACAAAAATACGAAAAATTATTTTTTGCTCAAAAATGGTAGCCTAAACTTGGCCAAGGCTTCCAAAGTTGATTTTGCAATTTGCTCATTTTTTCTTGATTTTTTATGAATTCTCGAAAATAAAAATATCAAAAAATACTTAAAATATGAAAAATTATTTTTTTTGGTCAAAATTGATTCTCTAGGCTTAACCAAGGTCCCCAAATTGATTTTTTAATTTTATGAATTTTTTTTAATTTTAAAAGAGAAAAAATGATTAAAAATGAGATGTCAACAGACGTGGTAGGAAGTAACAGAATATTAAGTGTCAACATAACCGCAAGAAAATGATTAGACAAGCGACCGGTGTTCATTGTCTGCTACACTTCATCATAAGAGTCCCGTATCCATTGCAGAATAGTAAATTTGAGTTACTACCACTGAGTACCACCCGAGACCCTAGAAATGAGCTTGTCAACAAAATATGGCATCGGCAAAATTGAAGATTTTGAGAGGTCAAAATCAAGGAAACATAAATAAAAGGATAAGAAATGACTTATCGCGGTTATCTTAATTCTCTCGAGGAAAATAGGTGTCAGTGAGGAAAACTTGCTACATTTTTTTATTTTGGGTCGGAATTGCTAAAGTTATAATCACCCATAATGTTTATTGGCAAATCCCAAAAGCAAAGGAGATCTCACTGTCCAAGAAGCAATGGCGTTTATTTTTGTCTTAATGGAATACTTTCTCCTTATTAAAAATTTACTTTGGATCCTCAAAGCAAAAGCGATTTCAGAGAAAAAAAAAATTACCTTCCGCTAAATAGTTTGAGTATGCAATCGTTTGTCATGCGGTACGTCCTCTAGCCCTTCTCTGTCTATTTTGTCTATGTGATTGCTTTATGGTAATGACTGAGAACTCGGATCACTAAAAGACTATTAAAATAATATAATGCTTTGTTTGTTTCGTGAAAAATATGACGTTCATTAAAAATATTTTCTAATCAAATTGACCATGTTACATCTTGGCCGGTGTGAAGAAAGCTCTTGGAAAAAGAGAAGAGAAAGACGACGGCTTCCAACTCTGGCGAAATGTATTGGGACGCTCTCTAGAGAAGTCAAGTCAATGAGCAAGTGACATCCACAAGAAGCTTGTGGCTGAGGAAAGGATGTCCTATAACTGTTGGAGACTCAGTCAGTGGTCTGTCTATCCAGGTCGTCCACTAATTCGCACCATTCCGGTCTTTCCAAGTTCCTTTACGTGCAAGTTGGTTTCATATAGATGAAAAATTAAGTTAACCCGTTTTCGGCAGGTTTTGGACAGAATCATTTCAAATTTTGGTTTGTGTACAGTTGGGAATCACACGTTTGATTCATAGATTACTGAGTACCAAGTATAAACAATTTCATAGTTGAGTCACCTTGATCGATGAAGGAAAAGATTGAAAATTCACCGAAATACATCTGCATCATCTATTTTCCTGTACTCCTTGTATAGAAGCCTTCATCATGCACTTGCACATAAATTAAAGTAAACATTTTGTGTGATTGGAATTGGAATAAGTTTTTCCTGATTGACTCATATTTTCTCTGAGGAAATTAAGACAATCGCATCCTTTTATTATGTATAAACTTGATTTTGTGCTTTCAACTTCTCCATTTTTCAGTGCCTTCGGAACTTGAAACGTGCTACTTTGGCCAAAAATGCTAATGTCATGAACAAAGAGAAATGGGCGCATAAGTTGGTATAAAAGGCAATGTTTGCACATAAACTAGTCACCAAGCACTTGTTTGGTCACTCAGTAAATTCATGGAAATTAAAAGAGGACTCTAAACATTTTGCTTTTGCATTATTGAAACATTTGTAAGAGTTTTTTTGGTGAGGGCTACATTAATTAATACTGTAATTAAATAATTGATCTAATAAAGAAAAGATATAAAGTTTCCTAATTAGACAAATCTCTTGTTGGAGGTGACTCTAATGGAAGTGCACACAGAAACCCAGTCCCTTTATCTGGGAAGATCGCCAAGAGAGAGCTCAAATCTAGGCCCATCAATTTTTGGGCTAAGCGAGTTGTATATATATGAGATAATACTTTTGGTAATGAGATTTTTGCGTATGAGCTTAGTTAATTGTATATATCTGAGATAATACTTGTTGGGCTAACTGAATTCTGAAATGTATATGTAGACTATGGAAGTTCTAATACTGTAACTAAGTGGATAGTATGTTGATGTTGGTTTGTGTTTGAGCCTGCATCACTTGTTTTCCCTATACTTGGAGTAAGCAAGGGTGTGACAATGTCTTTATTGCCAAATCCGGGAAGCAAAGGAGATATCGCTATCCAAGCAATTACGCTTCTTCTTGTCTCAACCAAAGACTTCCTATTTTGAGGTCACGAACGAATGGAAAAATCATCTTTTAAAAGATTACTTGCAAAATTATAAAAATCATTTCAGCACATTTAACAAAAAAAAAAAAGAATTACCTTCTGCTGATATGATTTTCATATACGATCAAGCTAGGAAAAGACCATTCCATTATGAGGACAATTGATAAGAAACACTCAAGTCTTTAATTTTCTTTTCGGCTAAACCATAACTGGGTTCTGAACATGCAATTGGTGTGGAAATCATCTAAAATGGCCAAATCAAATTGACCATAAAGAAGGTTCTTGGAATAAGAGAAGAGAAAGGCAACAACTACCGCATCTGATGAGGTGCATGTATTATGTGGACGAGGTGATCAATACTGCACAAAAAGATTGGCGACAGAATGGGAAATTTTGTGGCAATGAGCATATACGTTTGAACAATATGTAATCCAATGTTGAAAAGGGAGAACTCATATGATCTTGGTCTAGGAAAACTTAAAAAGATCTGATACGTACAAGGAACAATTTAAGTTGATAAGAAAGGGAACAAATATCTCAATTCTAACGTGCTTGATGGGATCCAAGATAAAGTGTTGGGGTCTTGAAAAGTCATCATCCCAACTTGGGAAAATATGACGACTAAATTGTCCCCGGAATAATGGGGAAAAGTCACACTTGGCTACTTAAATTGACGTCCTCCACTTATCAAAGTTATGATATTTCCATCCTTAGAAGAGACTAGGAATTAACAGAGTTGGAAACTGTACATGAAAATTCTTCCCTTCTTCCACTGGGCCTCCGCCCCTATCCCCTTTCTCTATAGGTTTAGGTCCTATGTGTGAAGTTAAAATCATGTCAAAGTCGGTTTCCAAAAATTTCTTTTCCTATGTGTGAAGTTAAACCATATAAGAAATGAAATCCTATATGAGAACACTGATTACTAGATATGCAAGATATTGTACCCCATGGATAAGGTCTTTCCTTGTGAGAAAGACTTCTCATGAGTCATGATGACCATGTGCGATTTTTTTTTTACTGGACATTCTTTAGGCATTGCTCAAAAAATTCCTTTTGGTAACAATGCTTAGAAAGGCCTAATATGTATTTCGTTTTTAAGTAGCCAAAGTGGGTTGGCTCAGCTGGTAAGTTTCGAATTCTTCGCACTTCATACCCAGATTCGAATCTCGTTGCCCATACCCCATACCACCTTCCAGGCATGTGGTTTGCCCCCATCTTGGCATGGGGTAACGTCCCCTCCTCCTAGAATTTTTCATGACATCAACATCAACATTACCTTTATCCCAAACCAGTTGGGGTCGGCGGTCAATGAACCCAAAGCGAAAAGGTTAAAATATATTAAAATAAAAGTAAAAATATGGCTACCCAAAAATAAATAAACATATAAATAAATTGAAATGACTAAATAGGGCGTTACCCCAAATTTTTTTTTCATGACGAAAAAGAAAAAAACAAGTACGGTTCAATTTTTTTTACCCCCCTCAATTCTAACGTGCTTAACGGGGTTCACGTTAAAGGGCTCTGAAAAAAATGAGTACAATCTTAGCACTGCTCCAAGGGTTTCTCGTGAGAAAGTAGAGGACAAAATATCGCCCTAACAATTTGGAAAGGTCACACTTGGGCTGCTTAAATTGGTATACTCTACCTGTCAAGCTTGGATATTTCTATCCTCAAGGAAGCATCCTCAGAGCTGGAACAAAACAAACAGTAGAGCATCAGAATTCTTCCCCTCTTCCACATAGATAATAATATCGAGGGACTCGGTCCATATCCCCATTCTCCATATGTTTAGGTCCATGCACATACGAGACGTGAAGATCATGTCGAACTCGGTGTTTTGAATTCTCATGCTTCTGGTTCCCCTCGCGGGACAAGCATCAGGAGCTGCACCTGGGTTTCCAGGTTCGAACTGTAGTAGAAATGCGGGGATGTCACCATTCCCTTCCCCTTCGGAATAGGAGGCGGGTGTTTCTTGGATGACTGGTATGAGATCGTCTGCCAGCAAAAGAACACGGTCCCCTTTCTGAACAAGATTGGATTGCGAGTCCTCAACATGTCACTCCTAGATTACCGTGCATCCATGAACGGCATGATCAAGGTCAGTACTCCCGCAATTTACTCAAATGCAAGCTGCGGGGGCGACGGAGTTGCTATTCCGGTGAGCCTCGAAGGAAGTCAATTTGTCTTCTCCAAGGCATGGAACGTCTTTACCTCAGTTGGTTGCAATACCCTAGCGACAGTGAATAGTACAGAATCAGCTGTCGTTGGTTGCAGGTCGAAATGTGCTGGAACCAACACAGGCATTAGCCAGCATAGTGCTTGTCTCGAGAAGGATGAACATTGCCAGACCACGCTCCCCTTTAACCTTCAGGGCTTCAGTGTGGATTTCAAAGAAGAAGGTGGACATCAGATGTATCGCAATTACCTTAATTCACTCAAGGAAAATAGGAGTCAGTGAGGAAAACTTGCTAGAGTTATAAGCACCCATAACGTTTATTGGCAACTCCCGGAAGCAAAGGAGATCTCATTGTCCAAGAAGCAATAACGTTATTCCTGTCTTAAGGGAATACATCCTCATTATGAGGTCAGGAAGGAGCAGAAAATTTATTAAAAATCTGCCTTTGATCACCAAGGTAAATGCGATTCAGGGAAAAAAAATAGTTGAATATACAATCACTTATGTCAAGCGATACGCCCTCCTAGACCTTCTCCATCTATATATGTGATTGCTTTGTGGGGATAGCTGCTAATTCAAATCACTAGCACAATATTAAAATAATATAATGTCTCGTTTGTTTTGCAAAAGATAAAAGATAAGACATTTCTATAAATTCTTTTCCAATCAAACCGACCATATTACATCTTGGCCGGAGCAAAGAAGGCTCGCAGAAAAAAAGAAGAGAAAGACGACGACTTCCAAATATGATGAATTGTACTGGGATGCTCTTTGGAGAAGTGGAGTCAATGTGGAAGTGACATCCACAAGAAGCTTGCGGCTGAGGAAAGTCTGTCCTATCACTGTTGGAGACTAAGGTGATGTTCTGTCTTTCCGGGTTGTTGCATTAATTCGCACGATGCCGGTCTTTCCAAGTTCGTTTACGTGCAAGTTGGTTTCATATAGATGGAAAATTAAGTTAACCCGTTTTTGACAGGTTTTAGGAAGAATCATTCCAGGTTTTGGTTTGTGTACAGTTGAGAATCCAAGTTTGATTTATAGATTACCGAGTACCAAGTATAAATAACTTCATATTTGAGTCATTTCGAACTTTTGATTCACCTTGATCAATAAATCGAATAATTGAAAATTCAACAGAGTACATCTGCATCATCTATTTTTCTATGACCCATCGTATGGAAGCTTTCATCATGCACTTGCACATAAATTAAGGTAAACATTTTGTGTGATTAGAATTGGAACAAGTTTTTCCTGATTAACTTCTGTTTTTCCAAGGCAATTAAGATAATCGCGTCCCTTTATTATGTATAAACTTGATTTTGCATTTCCAATGTCTCCATTTTTTAGTGTCTTCGGAACTTGAAAGGTGCTACTTTGGCCATAAATGCTAATGTCATGAACATGATTTCTTATTGATTTGGGTTCAAATAATCAAATTTGCTAACTCAAAAGAACTCAAGAAGCTGAACTCACAACTGAGACAGTGAATACTAACAAATCTTCATATTGTATGTCATAAATAAAAAAAGATCCGCCGTACCCAAAAAATAAAAAATAAAAAAAGATCCGAACCCAACTTGTCTTCAGTTTTGGTCGAACTTGGTTTGGAAAAGGCAAAATGGGTACAACTGCATATCGATAATAAGGTCCACAGTATTTTCAGAGCTAAATTATGGTCATCTCGATGGCCAAATGTGGAAAAGCAATTTACTTGAAATTTTCTGCTTAATCTCCATTGAACCAAGTAAAAAATCACGATAATTTACGTAGAATTTTCCACTAATCCCACAACTGGATTGGCCTTAATGATTGTGTGCGGGTCAAAGATCACCTTTACCGTTCAGTTGTCCTGAACTTTCCGATTTTTCTTACTCCAAAAGCTAAATTTCCGAGATGCCCCATTTCTCAGTACCTTCCAAGAGCTGTCCAAATGTGGCTGTCTTGAACAAAAGACTTGACTCTTCAAAGTCCTCGAATCTAAACATGACTTAAAAATGACACGTTGCGGTTGCCATCCAAGAAAACCTGATGGATCGCATTCTTCTCCTTTTGGCTGCTAAACTAGGCGACCACTTCGGTGGAGAATTTTCTACCCCAGGAAAGATCTGAAACTTTGACTATTCTGCTCTAGGAAGCATCCCCAGGTACGAGAAAAAGGCCTATAAACGACCGCGCCATCTGTTCATTCCTCAAACAGGTCCGTGATTCCTGAGAAAAGAAGGAACAAGAATGTTTCAGATTCTTCTCCTTCTCGGATCACTTTTACTTCATAAACAAGCATCACTAGCGGCTCCTTTGGTGAAGGGTAATTGCCCCTCAAATTGTGGGAACATCTCCATTCCCTTCCCCTTCGGGATTGGAACCGGGTGTTTCCTCGACGAGTGGTATGAGATCATCTGCCAGGGAAGCGGCAACAGCACCTTCCCGGTACTGAACAAGGACAACTTGAGAGTTCTCAACATTTCGCTACCTGATCTGTATGGCGAAATGAACGGCATCATCAACGTCAGTCTTCCTATAATCTACTCGTCGAATGCCAGCTGCGGGGGAAATGGAAGCTTCACGCCTTTGAGCTTGGAAGGAAGCCATCTCGTTTTCTCTAACTCAAGGAACGTCTTTGTTGCCGTCGGATGCAACACACGTGCTCTGTTGCAAAATACGCAGTCTGCTATAATAGGATGCGAGTCCCGTTGTGGAGCAGACGACAGCGTTGTTGGGAACGCCAATTGTTCGGGCAGCGACGGATGCTGCCAAACCACGATTAACTCAAATCTTCAGGCTTTCAGTGTCAAGTTCCAGGCCGAAAATGTAACAGGAGGAAACAATGAATGCAACTATGCCTTCTTGGGAGATAGATCACAATTTGTGGCCTCGACTATGGACTTCAATGAGGTGAGGGCGAGTGGGCGTTTTGCGGCGGTGCTGGAATGGGGGATAGCTAATAACTCAGAAGTTGCATTAGAGGTTTACAATCACCACTACCGACGCGGCGATTCCCATTACTGCAGCACATATAGCCTCAATTCAGATTTTTACGGGAAGATGCCGTTTTTGCAGTGTGTTTGCTGGGAGGGCTTCACCGGTAACCCCTATATTAAAGATGGATGCAAAGGTAAAACCAGTTAAATTTTTTCACAAAATCATAGGAAACTTTATGTCGAAACTCTGTCGTAATAAAGAGAAGTAGCTTTTTGGAGGCCGAAGTAGCTTTACATACTTCATGCAAGCACGTTCTGTATTTGAGGGCACCATACAGCAAAGTGGTTTGTCCATTTCCAGATTTTTCTCTGAAAAGAATGCATTCACACTTTACTGATCACATACATGCTTTTCTGCCTTCTTTTTTTTTTTTGTCTTTTTCTGGCCCAAGATTATACGAAGTGAATGCACTTTCAAACAAAATTGAATGAATTGTGCCAATAGTAATTTACTGGACATAAAGGTGAACATGATAGTCCGTTCGTTACAAGCATAATATTTTAGCCATTGAAGAATTACATGGTTTTTAGCTGCTAATATATATATTTTCTCACATTTGTCATCAGATATTGACGAATGTGAAATTCCATATTTGTGCAACGGGACTTGTGTGAACAAACGGGGCAGTTTTAAGTGTGTACCTAGTAGAAGGACAGCCACTCTTATTGGTAAGTATATCTTTTTAACTTAGAATTTCAGATCGCTTCATGCTCGAGAAAGGATAGCACAGCATAAATTATGTTCAGAAAAGGTACACAAATAAGTTTTACCTTACCTTAGTTCTAACATGATCGTCCATTCGCCTTGTGATGATTACAAGTGTCAATCAAAAGTAACCATCAAACCAACCTCAAAACTTCTATAATCGGATTAATCGCTCCTAATTGTTTTCCTTCTAGTCAGATTCTCTTAATTTCTTGATGATAAGCACTTACAGATACTTCATAAGCAGGGTACACTTTCTGGAATTTTTGTCCCTTAAATTCTTATAATGCAGGGATTGGGGGAGGCCTTGGGGCATTACTTTTGTGTATTGCAGTATGGAGGTTGTACAAATACCTCAAGAAGAGAAAAGAAATCAAGCTCAAAGAGAAGCACTTCAAACGCAATGGTGGTCTTTTGTTGGAAAGGGAACTATCTTCACCAGAAGGCAATGTTGAGAAAAGCAAATTGTTCAACTCCAAGGATTTAGAGAAGGCCACTGACAATTTCAACGAGGATAGGATACTCGGGCAAGGCGGACAGGGTACTGTTTACAAGGGAATGTTAACGGATGGAAAAATAGTTGCGATTAAGAAATCGAAGGTGATAGACGAGGGAAAAGTCGAACAGTTCATAAACGAAGTCCTCATTCTCTCACAAATCAACCACAGGAATGTGGTTAAGTTATTGGGGTGTTGCTTGGAGACAGAAGTCCCACTTTTAGTATATGAGTTCATACCTAATGGGACTCTATATCAATATCTACATGACCCAAATGAAGAGTTTCATGTATCCTGGGACACACGCCTACGCATTGCCACCGAAATTGCAGGAGCCTTATTCTACCTGCATTCAGCAGCCTCTATTCCCATTTATCATCGAGACATCAAGTCCACTAATATCCTCTTGGATGAGAAATATCGGGCGAAAGTGGCGGATTTCGGTACTTCCAGATCCGTTTCCCTCGATCAAACTCACGTGACCACATTGGTGCAGGGAACTTTCGGCTACCTAGATCCCGAGTATTTCCAATCAAGTCAGTTCACAGACAAAAGCGACGTGTACAGCTTTGGAGTTGTACTTGTTGAGTTGTTGACGGGACAAAAGCCAATCTCGTCGCTAAGGGAACAAGAAGGAAGAAGCCTTGCGACCTATTTCATAATCTTGATGGAGGAGAACCGCTTGTTCGACATCGTCGATCCTCAAGTTTTGAAAGAAGATAAGAAGGAAGAGATTGAATCAGTTGCTAACCTTGCGAAAAGGTGCTTGAACTTGAATGGGAGGAACCGGCCTACCATGAGAGAAGTGGCAATGGAGTTGGAGGGAATAAGGAAGCTCCGAAATCCTTTGGGCGCCGAGCAAAATCAAGAGAACCGAGAGGCAACTGGATCTTATGATGCTGCTTTTACATCTAGCAAGGCAAATGTTGAGATGGATGTCATTACATTGTCTGATGTGCATCCACTCTTACCTAGTGGGACATGGTGACTTATATGACTCCAAAAGAAATCGGTCTTCAAAGCAAAAGAAAGGAAAAAAAAGGATGAGGAAAACTTGTTAGGCTACTGATAGGAGGATTGGGTAGTTATTTATCGATTATGAACTTATTCTCGGTGCTTGGGATCAGTAAGCAATTAAGTTGTAACTATCCCAAAATTTATTTAGGTCCTGTAATTAGCTTGGAATTATCGTACTGTTCCAATTTGGCAATACTTGCGATCTAGCTTGAGCATGATGTAGTGATTCTTCTTCATCTTGTGATCCACGAATACTTGTTGTGGATCTAATTATTGCAGAAATTACATCAGTGGGAGCAAGCATCTTTGTTGCACCAGCTTCGACCATTCAATTAGCTTGTTACTTGTAGATGCTTAAAAGTGATTTCAACACATTTTGTATGAAAAAAAAAAACCACTTCTCACTAATATGATTGGTGTGCATGATCATTTATTTATGTCATGCCATAGGTTTACGTGGTACTACTCCATCTCTTATGTATTTGTGATTGCTTTGTCTTGATGACTGAAAAATTCAAACTAGAAAGAGACTCATAGGAGTATAAATATTATTAGCGAAAAATTACCGAGTCCTTAATTTTGTTTTTTGGGTGTGTTTTGCTGTGATCACTAAGAATTCAAGGTAGTAAAAGATCAATACCCGTATAAAGATTATTTGATAAGAAAGATCAAGTCTTTGATTGTCTTTTTGGCTAAATCATAACTGGGTCCTAAAGATGCAATTGGTGTGGAAATCACCTAAAATGGCCAAATCGAACTGACCATGGAACGTCTTGGCCAGCACAAAGAAGGCTCTTCGAATAAGAGAAGAGAAAGACACCGACAACCAAGTGAGGATTTGACATCCTCAGGCATTGATATTTCGATGAATTAGCAAGTCTGTGTGGACCTGGATGTGACAACGTTACCTAAATCGCAGCCATTCACGTGGTTCACGTATATCTTTTTCCCTTTTTTGGTTGGGCCAGAAAATTCTCAAAGTACTTCTATTGATGGCTTGAGCAAGTAAAGTATTAGGGAGCGAAAAATCTATGTCGGATCGGAAATTCATTTCAGAAATATAATAGTCAGCATTTTCCTTAGATTAATTACATGATGTCCCGCACTCAAGGACGATAAAAAAAAAATGGCTTCTTCTTCAATAAGGAAGAGATCGCGTCACTCGCACGTTGCATCCTGATTAAAGACATTAAAAAGAAATCACTTTTGCTTTGGTAAAGGCGAGTTTTGCTTTCTACCTTTTGGATTGACAAGATGCCCGAAATCATTTTGTTCGTCAAGAACAAAACGTGCTTATCATGGAATAGGTTCATCGGATGATTTTCCTGCTCAAGAAGATATTCTTATTGTGGAAAATGGTTTTGGTTTCCCAAAAAGGACAAATAATGAATGAACAAGAGAGCATCACAAGATACTTTGTTTCTTATGCCAATGTGATTTTTGTGTTCGTCTTGACCGAATGATAATTATCAAACTGATAACTCTCCTTCCATGTGTTAGAAATTGTCAAGTACTTTCTTTCTAGCTCAATTCTAATGTGCTTAACGATGCATAAGATGAAGGATTCTAAAAGGTCATCCCCTATGATAATCATCCAATCAACCCCTCACGGCTCCTTACTTACCGAAATAGTCTCCAATGGATGGATCGGTGATATCTATATAAAAATGATCAGCTTGAGAGGTTAGACAAAAAATAGAGTAATACTAGCGTGTTCATCATTTTACCAGCATTGTTCATCATTTTCTCTCTGATAATACCGTACATTCGTACATCTAAAAGTATTCTGTGAAGTGTTCTTCCTATTTTATAATCAAGTTATAAGCAAGTATACAAGGCTGATAGCAATACTTGTAACTTGATGGTGTAGTCTATCATTTGATAGGAACAATACAGGTTGATTGTAACTTGGCTTGAAAATTACTAGTGGTTCAACCAGTGCTGAGGCTATTACCGAGAAAGAAGATGTTGGCTTTCAGATAAAACCGAATCTTTACAAATCTCTGCAGAATCTTCTCTATCTCTTCATTATTATCTTCATCAATTCATTAATAACTATGCTTGTCAGTAACACTTGCACCTTTTACCACTCATCTGCCACTAATCATTGTCAAACTGTTGTTTATTCTTCCACAGCGAAACTCATTTGAAGTTTGAAAACAACCAATTCACCTCCTCTTCTAGGTATGTCGTCAGTTGCAATCTAAGCCAATCTGCTCGAAGGGTATGAAGCCTTGACAATTCTGCTCTCGGGCGCATCCTTGGGTATGGAAGGGCCGGTGACCACAGAAGAAGAAGGCACACAAGTAAGTGCGCCTAATGTTCGTTCCTCGAACATGTCCACATTTCCTGACAAGTAGAGAGAACTTGTGATCTCGTTCTCTTGGTCAATAAACGAGCATGAGAGCTTGTGATCTTGTTAGTTCAGCATGAGCTATATAATATAGGACACTCTTGCGATTCCTAAAATTTCTGAAATATTTGAAGGGACAATCCTAGCCAATATAATTAGGAAAATTCAAGAATTGCATTGGCTTGTAAAACAACTTACAAATATCATTTTGCATGGAAACATCTGTTGGGGGAAAAGAAATGGGAAGTGTAGCTCATGGCAAAATAAGAACCGTGTTGAATGTGCGGCCACAAATTACATAGAGAATTTTTTTCTCTTTTTTGGTTCATTGAATGATCAGCCAACAACTTCTCATGTCTCCTTTTTTTCACCTAAATTCTTATTGATTCTCTTCACTAAAAGTAAAAAAAAGAAAAGAAAAGAAAAAGAATAAGTTCTGATTGATGCCTATTTCTGCATGCCTGTTCTCTCGTTGGTCTGAAAACTTGACGAACACATTCATATTTGTAGCTATCTGGTGGCCCTGTCTACTGATCCTTTCGATCCTAGGTTCCTTTAATATTGAAGAATCACTAAGAGAATATCGTCATTCCCTTCCCCTTTGGAATAGGAGATATGTGCAGCCATATACACAATATGAAACATGGTCAACGTCTAGGCCACTAAATATTTACCTCACAAAATTGAAAGCGTTTAACGAATCATATAAGACAAGGAAAAATTAAAAAGATTGGCAATAGAATGGGAATTTTTGTGGCAATGAGCAAATACGTCGAACAATATATAACCTAATGTGGAAGGGAAGAGCTCATATTATCTTAGTCGAGGAAAAATTGAGAAGATCTATCGCGTAAAGGGAACAATTTAAGTCCGTAAGAAAAGGGACAAGTACCTTAATTTTAACGTGCTTGATGGGTTTTAAAAACAGTGGGTCCTGAAAAGTCATCATCCAATCTTGGTAAAAGATTATGACAAAATCGTCTCCCAAACAACGGGGAAAAGTCAAATTGATGTCCTACACTTATCAAGTTTTGATATTTCCATCCTCGAGGAAGCATGCTCTGAAGAGACTAGAAAGTAACAGAGTAGCAAACTGTACACAAAAGTTCTTCCCTTCTCCCATCGGGACTTAGCCCATGTCCCCTTTCTCCACAGGTTCGGGTTCAGGCCCATGCACATACGAAATGTGAAAATCATGTCGAATTTGGTGTTTCAAATTCTTTTCCTATGTTTTGACCAAAATATAGATATATATATTTATTTACTATGTGTAACGTTAACACACATGGGAAAATGATTATACTTATTACTAGTTATGCAAGACATTGTACCCCATGGATAATGTCTTTCCTTGTGAACTATGTAGCACTGATACGACACGCAACATGACACGACATGACACGATATACTGACATGTGATTTTTCAAAAAAGTGACATGTTGGACACGTTGTATATTAAATATATATTTTTATACAAACATGATAAATATCCCACATATATATGTATATAAGCGGTTAGTTGCTTCTTCTTCCTCTTCTTCCTCTTCTGTTAGGGATTCACAATTTTTTTTTGGGGGGGGATGGCTGGGCAAGCATATTAATTTTGGGGTGACTTGATATATGACTTAAGTATAGATATGTTTGATAAATCGATATTCTAACCCATAATTTATTAAAAATGCTTAAAATTGACCCCGTGCATATTGAAATGGCATATCGGATTGCTGGACTCACGTGTCGCTAGTTTATCTAGAGCGTTGACCATGTGTCGATTGCATGTCGGAGTGTCGGATACATCACAAAGGCGCTCGATGGGTATCAGTGCTATATAGCTTGTGAGAGAGACTACTCATGATGACAATGCGCCATTTTTGTTTTTTACTAGACATTCTTTGGACATTGGTCACAAAATTTCCTTTGGTAATAGGCTTTCTAGTTTGTCTCTCCCGTCAACGGTACCATGGATAGTTTGTTATATTTATTTTTAGTAAAAAAAAATTAAAAAACAAAAAAACAAAAGAGTGCCAATAGAATACCTACAAGAGCATGATCCGGTGCATGAGCGAAATAACTGGACTATTTTAAATCTAAAATCTCTGGTTGATTTTCTTCAATCTAAATGCATGGGACGCAATCTCTTTATGGAAAATGATAGGAGGATTGGAGATATATATATAAAAAGGATCAAACAACCTTGAAAGGCTTGGAAGGAATACAAAAACAAAAAAAACAAAAAATACAATGGCTGCTCATCATTTTCTCTCTGATAATATTGTACATCTATCCATCTAAAAGCTTCCTGTGTAGTGTTCTTGCTGCTTTATAATCAAGTTATAAGCAAGTGTAGAAAGGTGATAATAATACTTGTATCCTGATGGTGTAATCTATCGTTCGATTGGAAAAATATGTGTTGATTGTAACTTGGCTTGAAAATTACTAGTGGTCCCAGCCAGTGCCAAGCTATTAATTACATAAGAAAGAAAATGTAGATTTTGGGATAAAACTGGACCTTTATAAATCCTTGTGCAATCTTCACTATCTCTTCATTTTTATCTTCATCAGTTCATTATTTAACTATGCTTGTCAGTGACACTTGCACCTCTTACCATTGATTTGCCACTGATCATTGTCAAACTATTGTTTATTTTTCAACAACAAAACTCATTTGAAGTTTGGGAACAGCCTATTCATCCCTCTCCTCCAGGTTATGTCACTAATACCAACAGTCATTTGTTAACCTTTCGACAAATAGCTCAAGCTTGAATGAGAGGAAATGGCCTCCATGAATACTTGTTGTCGATTTTATTATTGCAGGAGTTAGTGACGCGGTACTCCTGTGAACAACTTGTCGCAAATGCGACTAGATGTATCATAGATAAAAGTCACTTTGTTCATGCGTTCCATTTATGTTAATCATGGTAAAAGTGATTTAAGCACATTTACGAGTAAAGTACTTTTTCCCTAATATGATTTGTGAATTTGATCATTTATGTCGTGAAATACTTCTTCCTAGTGCTGCTCCATTTACTTTGTATATTTGATTGTTTTGTGGCGATGACTAAAAATTTCAAACCAATAACAGACTAATAATAGTATAAAGATCATTAATAAGTAGTGATTAAGTCTTCAATTTTCTTTTATGCTAAACAATGCCTGAATCCTATACTATTTATTGGGAGTGAGCAATAAAAAAAAATCATATGAAAAGATCACTAAGAAAGAGCTCAAGTTTGAACCCATCAGCATATTTAGTTAAATTTATTTTCATTCAAAAGCTCAAACTAATGAGTTATTAGTATATCCACTTGGATCTACTTTCACTAAACGACTTAAGTCAAAGATTTATTCGACATCTAAGAGATTCTTCGCTTAGGACTCTCCTTCAATGGTATCATAATGCTACTAGAAGGTCCAACTAGAAGATGGGTGGGCCATCTATACTGGCATTTCTTTAATGAAAAACCTGTGGAGTTTTGACTGTGCGAGTAAAGTACTTTTCAAAAGTGATTTTGAAACAAACAAATAAATTTTCTTTATTGTTATTTCTACTGCAAATCTATTTGAACAGAATAAAAGAATTTGAGAATCAAAATCATTTAGTTACCAAATATGTTTATCATCTTTTTCTATTTTGGAGAATGGAATCAGAGAATCTAAATCTTTAACAAATAGGCCCTATCTGTAAAAAAAAAAAAAGTGCAAGAATCAATTAGACAAGCGAATGGTGTTTATTGTTGTTGACATCTAAATTTTAATAATTATTTTTCTTATGACATTAATAGAAAATACATAATTTTTTTTTATAAAATTGTAAAACCAACTTTTGAAGTCTTGGCCAAGGCTAAGGAACCAATTTTGAACAAAAAATAATTTTTGGTATTTTTTATATTTTTAAATATTTTCATATATTAGGGAAATAACCAAAAAATCATAAAAATAGATTTTTTGGCCTCAAAAACATGGAAAAATATCTAATATTTTTATTTTAAATCCCTTTTCATGTTGGCTAATTTAAGATATAAAAATCCAATTTGAGATTGTGCGTTCCTTCACAAACGTAATTTCGAATTAGACTTAAAAAATATAATTTGAGTCATTTTATTTTCATTTTTCACTTATTATGAGTTGTGACATCTCCGTCTAATAGCTCAATTTACATCTTGGTCTAATTGTACCCAAAAGTGCTCAATTTTGACAAGAGGGGCTTAATTGAAATTTTATTTTTCAATTTAGTCCCCAAATCACAAAAAAATGAAATTAACCTTTTTCAAGGGATGCCCATTCAAATCCAAGACCTTTGCCCTATATTTTTCACCATTCCAAATCCATTGGTGGGATTGGTTTGGCTTGATTTGGTCGCTAGGGTCCTCAAGTGCTCAAAATTCATATTCGAGTAAAACCCAAAATTTGGGGTTTTTGCGCAATTTCAAGTGTATTTTCCACACACACAAAAATAAACATTTTTAGATGAAAAACATGATTGGGAACCCAATTTTGACTTCAATTTTGCAAAAATCACTCAAATTGGGCCCCAATTCGATCAAAACTGCAAGATCGGGTCAGCTGGGTCGGATCCAATCCGACCCAGCTGATCCGGGTTTGCACCAGCAGACTTCGGAACATTTCTTTCGCATGCTCTTCATGCTTCCACTACTCACGCCTGAGTGACGTCGCTTCCTCGATGTCACAAAATCTGGCCCTTGTCATCTAGTGCATATGCTGGATGTACGAAGGCCGGCTGGCGCGTAGGATGTTGGGGAGAAAAGGACAGAGGCCGTCAGAGGAAGGAGGGAGCTGTCGAGCCAGAGCAGAGCGAGAGAGAGGGGTGCGCAAAAACGAGGGCGGTTCTAGACGATAACAGGGGAGATTTGGAGACGGGTGGGCGAAGGGGAGGCCTCTGCTCAGCCGCGGTAGAAAAAAAGAGCATGGACGTTGTCATCATTGGGGAGAGATCTAGGCGTTTTCGAGCTTCGATATCGCCTCCTTCGAGTTCAAGAAGACACTGGGGCCACCGTTGATCACCGTTAAGCATCGCCATCACGGCCGCAACAAGTCATTTGTTTACCCGACCGAAGTTGCTCTGTTTTTATGGCCGAATCTGTGCTTAGGTTCGATCGCACGGTTTAAGATTTGCTTATGCATTATCAAACTTCGATGGACCTCTAGAACCACTTCGAAGCCTAGCTTTGTCATTTTTTGTGCATCGAACGCTGATTTCTCCATGGCCGAACCTCAAGTACTTCCCTTGAAACCTTGAACCTGTGGCTGTCAATGGACGATGACTAGCGGCCCCACGTCGATTCAAGTAAGTCTTTGGATCATCCTCTTGCTTGTTGTGTGATTAAATCGCGAGTTGAAGGCTGGAAATCGTGTGGCGAAGTAGTTGCCGGAATCTGGAAATTTGCGCACTGGGGATGGCTGTTCGGGAGGTTTGTTGGTGCGGTAATCGTCAAAGGTTGGTCTAGGATGATGTATTTGATGTTTAGATAGGTTCGGGTACAAAAACCCGGGACTTTGGCGATTTTCCGGCGAAAATGCTGGAATTTTTGGCCGCAACAGTGACAGCCGGTGATCACTGTTCATATTCTCCGGCAAGGGGTTGATCGTTTGATGATGCGGCGCCGACGTGGTAGCCACGTCAGCAAGTGGATGGCCATCCCCAGATCAGATGTGTCCTCGTGCCACGTGTCGTGTTATGGGATTTCGAAAATTAAAAAAAAAATTATGATGATGTGTCAGGTTTTGTCACGTGTCACAATTTTGAAAATTCAAAAATATTTTCAGAAAATTAAAAAAAATTCTAATATTAAAAAATTCGGCCATATCGGACGGCCGTGGATTAGCCACGTCGCCCTATCGTGGTCATAGATTGGATAGATAGGAGTGCCACGTCTAGCTACGTGGCCCCATACTGACCATAGGATTAATAATTAGATTAAAATTTGGAAAACTCAATAAACAATTCAAAAAATTCAAAATTTTCCTAAACTATGTCGTTTTAGTCCTAGACCGATTCGGACCCTTTCGGTTCGGGCCGGGCACCCACGAGGCATGGATCAACCCAACCCGGCCCAAAAAATTAGAAAATTAATTAAAAATCAGAATATGATTTTAAAATTCAAAAAAAAAAGGAAAATTAAAATAAATTTAAATTTTGGAAAAAAAAAACACAAAAAATTCCAAAAATTAAAAAACAAATCTCAAAAATTAGGAAGTGGACTATTTTAACTAGCCAAACCTATTTTTGATGGTTTTTCCCTTTTAATCTTTTCAAAATGACGATTTTACTCCATTATAGGTAAATTGTCTTGAAAAATTTCAAAAAATTTCAAAAATTACAGAAGATGGAAAATGGTCAAACTTGACTGGCCAAATCCACATTTTGTGATTTTGGCTCCCTATTCTTCCTAAAATTATGATTTTGCCATCTAAGGGCAAATAGTTCCAAAATTCTATAAAATCTTAAAAATTAGGAAACGAGCACATTCAACTGGCCAACCCTATTTTTGATGATTTGTGTTTTAAATCTCTTCAAAATTGACAATTTTTCCTCTTTAGGCAAATTGTGCCTCAAAATGACGATTTTGCCCATAATGGGAAAATCACTTTTGAATCATTCCAAACTTTTTTCAAACCTTAATACACCCCTTCTCTAAGCCTTTAGGGCTTTATTAGGGATTTCAGGTACTGATTTGATTCATGTTATCTACATGTTTTGGATCATTGGTTTGCGCACCTATCTCTATTGAGAGTGATTGATAGGTTAGTTATCCTCATCCGCATGAACTCTTGGATTTTAGGACTTCTTCATTTCAATTCATCTGTATGAAATCATAATTAGGAAAATCATTTAACTTAAGTACCAAAAGAGCGCCAATGGTAACATTAATGTAACTAAGTCTTTGATCCCGAATCTCTAGTTCCGTTAGAGTCGTATGGTTACTCTCACTCCCCGACGGCGTTCCTGATCTACTTTCCCTAAAGATTGGTGGTGACTCCGAAAGCATGAACACCTATGCACATGTCATCCAACCGCACCTAAGATCGAAACTCGATTCTTAAATCTCACCGTCGCACAAGGTGAGGACTTGGGAGAGTCCAAGTCGATCTCGCGGATTTGATCCACATGAATTTCGGCGATCACCCTAAACCCTACAAAATCTGACTTCCACATGGAAGGGTCGCGACAATTGTCCTCTAGACTTCATCATAAGAGTCCCGCATACATTGCAGAATTTTAAATTTGAGTTACTACCACTGAGTACCACTAAGACCCTGGAAACGAGCTTGTCAACAAAATATGGCTGTCCAAATTTCACTTTCATGGCGTTAGCACCGATACAGCTAAATGTTGCAAGTTACGAGTTCCGAAGACTTGGGAAAAATGAAGATTTTGAGAGGGCAAAATCAAGGAAACATAAATAAAAGGACAAGCAATGATGTATCGCGATTATCTTAATTCACTCGAGGAAAATAGGAGCCGGTGAGGAAAACTTGCTAGAGTTATAATCACCCATAACGTTTGTTGGCAAATCCCAGAAGCAAAGGAGGTCTAGTTGTCCAAGAAGCAATGGCGTTATTCTTGTCTTAAGGGAGTACTTCCTCATTATGAGGTCAGGAAGAAGCAGAAAAGTTATTAAAAATCTACCTTTGATCACCAAGGTAAATGCGATTCAGGGAAAAAAAATACTTGAGTATACAATCACTTATGTCAAGCGATACGCCCTCCTAGGCCTTCTCCGTCTATTTTGTATATGTGATTGCTTTGTGAGGATGGCTGCTAATTCAAATCACTAGCACAATATTAAAATAATATAATGTCTTGTTTGTTTTTGCAAAAGATACGACATTTCTAAAAATTCTTTTCCAATCAAACCGACCATATTATATCTTGGCCGGCGCGAAGAAGGCTCACAGAAAAACTTAAAGAGAAGAGAAAGACAACAACTTCCAAATATGATGAATTGTATTGGGATACTCTTTGGAGAAGTCAAGTCAATGAGGAAGCTTCATCCACAAGAAGCTTGTGGCTGAGGAAAGTCTGTCCTATCACTGTCGGAGACTAAGTGGATGGTCTGTCTTTCCAAGTTGTTAAATTAATTTGCATGATGCCGGTCTTTCCAAGTTCGTTTACATCCAAGTTGGTTCCATATAGATGGAAAATTAAGTTAACCCGTTTTTGACGGGTTTTAGGAAGAATCATTCTAGGTTTTGGTTTGTGTACAGTTGAGAATCCAAGTTTGATTTATAGATTACCGAGTACCAAGTATAAATAATTTCATATTTGAGTCATCTCGAACTTTTGATTCACCTTGATCAATGAATTGAATGATTGAAAATTCAACGGAGTACATCTACATCATCTATTTTTCTATGACCCATCATATGGAAGCTTTCATCATGCACTTGCACATAAATTAAAGTAAACATTTTCTGTGATTAGAATTGGAACAGGTTTTTCCTGATTGACTTCTGTTTTCTCCAAGGCAATTAAGATAATCGCATCCCTTTATTATGTTGATTTTGCATTTCCATCGTCTCCATTTTTTAGTGTCTTCGGAACTTGAAAGGTGCTACTTCGGCCATAAATGCTAATGTCATGAACATGATTTCTTATTGATTTGGGTTCAAATAATCAAATTTGCTAACTCAAAAGAACTCAAGAAACTGAACTCACAACTCAGACAGTGGATACTAACAAATCTTCATATGGTATGTCATAAATAAAAAAAGATACGAACCCAACTTGTCTTCAGTTTTGGTCGAACTTGGTTTGGAAAAGGCAAAATGGGTACAACTGCATATCGATAATAAGGTCCACAGTATTTTCAGAGCTAAATTATGGTCATCTCGATGGCCAAATGTGGAAAAGCAATTTACTTGGAATTTTCTGCTTAATCTACATTGAACCAAGTAAAAAATCAAGATAATTTACGTAGAATTTTCCACTAATCCCACAACTGCACTGGCCTTAATGATTGTGTGCGGGTCAAAGATCACCTCTGCCATTCAGTTGTCTTGAACTTTCCGATTTTTCTTACTCCAAAAGCTAAATTTCCGAGATGTCCCATTTCTCAGTACCTTCCAAGAGCTGTCCAAATATGGCCGTCCTGAACAAAAGACTGACTCTTCAAAATTCTCGAATCTGAAAATGACTTAAGGGGAAATATCTTCAAATTTCATCATGTTAATATCTTGTGATCGTTCCGACTAGTTTCTTTCTCATATTTCCAAATGAGACTGAAAAATAACACGTTGCGATTGTTATCCAAGAAAACCTGATGGATCGCATTCTTCTCCTTTTGGCTGCTAATCTAGGCGACCACTTCAGTGGAGAATTTTCGACCCCAGGAAGGATCTGAAACTTTGACTATTCTGCTGCAGGAAGCATCCTCAGGCTCGAGAAAAAGGCCTATAAACGACCGCGCCATCTGTTCATTCCTCGAACAGGTCCGTGATTCCTGAGAAAATAATTAAGGAACAAGAATGTTTCAGATTCTTCTCTTTCTAGGATTACTTTTACTTCATAAACAAGCATCACTAGCAGCTCCTTTGGTGAAGGGTAATTGCCCCCAAAAGTGTGGGAACATCTCCATTCCCTTCCCCTTCGGGATTGGAGCCGGGTGTTTCCTCGACGAGTGGTACGAGATCATCTGCCAGGAAAGCGGCAACAGCACCTTCCCGGTACTGAACAAGGCCAATTTGAGAGTTCTCAACATTTCGCTACCTGATTGGTATGGTGGCAAGAATGGCATGATCAACGTCAGTCTTCCTATAATCTACTCATCGAATGCCAGCTGTGCGGGAAATGTAAGCTTCAAGCCTGTGAGCTTGGAAGGAAGCCAGCTCGTTTTCTCTGACTCAAGGAACGTCTTTGTTGCCGTTGGTTGCAACACACGTGCTCTATTGCAAAATACGCAGTCTGCTATAATAGGATGCGAGTCCAGTTGTGGAGCAGACGACAGCGTTATTAGGAACGCGAATTGTTCGGGCAGCGACGGATGCTGCCAAACCACAATTACCTCGGATCTTCAGGCTTTCAGTGTCGACTTCCAGGCCCAGAATGGAACAGTAGGAAACAATGAATGCAACTATGCCTTCTTGGGAGATAGATCACAATTTGTGGCCTCGACTATGGACTTCAATGAGGTGAGGGCGAGTGGGCGTTTTGCGGCGGTGCTGGAATGGGGGATAGCTAATAACTCAGAAGCTGCATTAGAGGTTTACAAGGAGGGATACGGACGCGGCGATTCCTATTACTGCAGCGCATATAGCTTCGATTCATATTGTTCCGTGGAGATGCCGTTTTTGCAGTGTTCTTGCTTGCTGGGCTTCACCGGTAACCCCTATACTAAAGATGGATGCGAAGGTAAAACCAGTTAAATTTTTTCACAAAATCATAGGAAACTTTATGTCGAAACTCTGTAGTAATGAAGAGAAGTAGCTCTTTGGAAGCTGAAGTAGCTTTACGAACTTCATGCAATCACGTTCTGTATTTAACGGCACCATACAGCAAAGTGGCTTGTCCATTTCCAGATTTTTCTCTGAAAAGAATGCATTCGCACTTTACTGATTACATAAATGCTTTTCTGCGATCTTTTTTTGTTTTTCTGGCCCAAGATTATACAAAGTGAATGCACTTTCAAACAAAATTGAATGTATTATGTCAATAGTAATTTACTGGACATAAAGGGGAACATGATAGTCCGTTTGTTACAAGCATAATATTTTAGCCATGGAAGAATTACATGGGTTTTAGCTGCTAAGATATATATTTTCTCACATTTGTCATCAGATATTAACGAATGTGAAGTTCCATATTCGTGCAACGGGACTTGTGTGAACAAACCAGGCAGTTTTGAGTGTGTAGCTGGTACTGGTAGATGGAAAGTCATTCTTATTGGTAAGTGTATCTTTTTAACTTAGAAATTCAGACCACTTTATGCTCGAGAAAGAACAGCATAGCATTAATTATGCACAGAAATGGGACAGAAATTAGTTTTACCTTACCTCCGTTCTAACATGGTTGCCATTCTCCTTGTGATGATTACAAGTTTCAATTTAAAGCAACTATCAGACCAACCTCTTTGAGAACACTCAAACTTTTCTAATTAGAATGGCTGTCTTTCTTACACTATCCTCTACTAAAAATTGGTACTTTCCATCTAATGTATTTGTCATGATTTGATTGAAGCGTCGAATTCAATTTCCAAGCCATGTTACTTGCAAAAGATTATAATTTTTCCTTGGAAAAATAGAAATTTTGTTGATCTATATGATGAACTTTTTTTGTGGCGTCAACGGTGAGATGAGTTAGTAAGAGTAGGAATGAGATATGGTACCATTAAAGACCGGTCATCAATTTGAGTAGATGGTTTACACATCTAGTAAATTTTATGACTCCGTCCTCTGCTTTTTATGACTCCCTCCTTTGCTAAATTTCCGGAATGCAGGCCTCGGGGCTGGCGTTGGAGGATTAGTGCACGTGTGGCTTCTCTCACGGTGGTTGTACAATGTCATCAAGAAAAGAAGAGAAATTAAGCAAAAAGAGAAGTACTTCAAAACGCAGTGGGGTCTCTTGTTGCGGCAACATCTGTCTTCATCGCCGGAAGGCAATGTCGCGAAAAGCAAAATATTCCGTTTCAAGGATTTAGAGAAGGCCACTGACCGTTTCCACAAGGATAGGATACTCGGCCGAGGTGGACAAGGGGTGGTTTACAAGGGACTGATGACCGATGGAAAAATAGTTGCAGTCAAGAAATCGAGACTGCTAAACATGGAAAAGATTGCAGAGTTTATCAATGAGGTGATCATCCTCTCACAAATCGATCACAGGAATGTGGTTAAGCTAATGGGTTGCTGCTTGGAAACAGATTTCCCACTTTTAGTATATGAGTTCATACCAAACGGGACTCTTTATCAGTATCTACATGACCCGAATGAAGACCTTCTCTCATGGTGGGACACGCGCCTACGAATTGCGACTGAAATTGCTGGAGCCTTATTCTACTTGCACTCTGCAGCTTCTATACCGATCTATCATCGCGACATCAAGTCCACCAATATCCTCTTGGACGAGAAATATCGTGCTAAAGTCGCAGATTTCGGTATTTCCAAGTCCGTATCCCTTGATGAAACTCATGTAACGACATTGGTACGGGGACTTTTGGATACTTGGATCCGGAGTACTTCAGAACAGGTCATTTCACGGACAAAAGCGACGTATACAGCTTTGGAGTGGTCCTAGCTGAACTCTTAACGGGGCAAATGCCATTCTGTCGCCTCAGGGAAGAAGAAGAAAGGAGCCTCGCGGCCTATTTTGTAATTTCAATGGAGCAGAATTGTTTGTTCGATGTTGCTGATGCTCGGGTTATGAAGGAAGGCAAGAAAGAAGAGATTGCAGCTGTTGCTAACCTCGCAAGAAGGTGCTTGAACTCGATTGGGAGGAACCGGCCGACGATGAGAGAAGTGGCGATGGAGTTGGAGGGAATAAGGAAGCTCCAAAGTTCTTCGAGTTTCCAACGAAATCAAGGAAAGATTGAGCCGGCTGAATCTCCTGACTCTCGCTTTGCATCCGGCAAGTCTTTCGTGGACACAGGTGTAACTACATTCTCAGATGTTCAGCCACTCGCACACTGGGAATCGTGGTGAAGGCAGCGAATTCTGTTGTAGTTGTTTCCTTGCTGCTTATGTTAGGATCAAGAGTGTTCAAGTAGTACTCTTTTCAAATTTCTTCCGAGGATCCGTGAATAGTGGTGTTTAATCCACTTACTGTGAGATTACATTAGATTTGCGAATGCATCCTTGCGAACAAGCGTCCTAATTATTTCGGACCTTTCACCCCATGTTGAAAAAAATAAAAAAAGCGGTGATGCGATTTAACTTTTCGATAAACATGTAAAATTCTGTTCTGCCGATGGAAAAAAACTCAGGGAATTCTCATATTGGTTGAACATAGTTGCCGGTATCTTTCCAATCTTATTTGCATAAAAAAGAAATAAGCGTAACTTACTTGTCAGGTAAACCGGTAATAAATTACCAACATTTTTGGAAAAATACCAACATTCACATAAAATAACAAAATTATCAAGTCCTTTGAAATTTTACCACTATCGCAACTGTATTATCAACACCATCAGGAACTTACCAACACATTAAAATAATTACCAACTTCTATGGAAATTTTACTAATGTGGTAGCAGCCATTATCAAAATTTTCACCAATTTTCTGATACCGTAGTAAATTACTAACTCGTCTGTTGTAAGTATATTATGGCCACAATTAGGAATTTAATCAAAAAGAAAAAAGAAAAAGAAGGAGCCCATTCTACTTCTCCCGGACGAGGAATCCCTTTGCCGCGGTCGGGTGTGGTGTACTCATTCTAACGAGGGACGGGGAATCAATATCGAGTCGAAATCCAACTTTGACTAACCCGACGTTGGTACTACTTATGGGAACTATTTCCAAGAGCAATGGAGTTGCTAGCAGCTAGTGATCCCCTCAAATCTCCAAGAACTATATGTTTCCTTTTACTACACATGATTAATCCAAGATGTGAGTGTAAAAGGTTTCTCTTTGTCACTACGGAGATTCAAGTTGAGACATTATTGAATTGTCAATGTGGAACGATACCTGAATTAAAGGGAAGTAGACATAATATTGAGCCCACAAGTAAATTGATATGTTGTAGAGTAGTTAATAATTTTTTTCATTTTCTTTTTTTTACATTTTTCTTTTTTTCCTTTTTCCCTCCATCGGCCATTGCCAGCCTTGGGTGGGGTGTGCTTGGCCTTGGGCTAGCAAGGTCCACCCTCATTGACCCAACCCTTGTTGATGGTGACACATGCCCGATCTAGTAAAGGACTGCTCTCGTGCTCCCAGGCGAGGGCAACCCTTGCCATGGTCCTAGCATCCTTAGCCTAAGTCAATGGCCTCCACCAATAATAGGTTTATGGTTAAATTAGCGCAATTAAAAAGTTTAAGAATGAATTGACACAAATGTAATAGATTTATGATTTCTTCTTCTTCTTTTTTATACATTTTTCTCTTGAATCTTGTGATGCTTCCTTTACATCTAGCGAGTCAAAAATTGATATGAGTGTCATTACGTTCTCAGATATGCAGATGTGCAGCCACTCTTGAGTCTTACCTAGCGAGACATGGTCAATATCTATTTTTCCTCTTATGGGTCATATTGCTCTAATCATAATGGAAATCGGTCTTCAAAGCAAAAGAAAGGAGGAGGAAAACTTGTTAGGTTACCAATAGAAGGATTTGATTAGTTATTTATGTTAGGATACCCGTTCCATGCATAGGCAAATAAAATATATAAAATGCTGCAGAATAAAACCCACACATGTATTTTCAGAGGTATTATTCGTGTGTTTCAATCAAAACATATTAAATGAAGGTTAGATAGATTATCTCTCGTGATGGTAACTCTCCATGCTCCTGATATTTTGATCACAAGGAAAGAAATAAAGAATACAATTTTCTGCTATTTCTTTCTTACAACGCACACAGTATGAGCGAAAAGCCTTTTTCGCTCATACGTGCACTACCTTCAATGGCACCCTATGGACATTCCTTTCTTTTTCCTTTTTTCTTTTTTTGAGTTGCTGATGGTGAGAAAACACCCACGATTCAAGTGGGTGCGGCACCCGGTCAGCGACTTGTTGACCGTTGTGCGTCACCATTTATTTTTCATTTTTTTCCCTCACAAATATATGTACGGATTTTATTCTGCTGCATTTTATATGATTTATTTACCTATGCATATTACATGTATCTCAATAATACTATCAGAGCCAATCTTTAGGCGGTTTCATGTATTTAATTGATTTAGATTCATATAAATTTTTGTATTCTAAATTGTTCGCTCTTACATAGCCTATAAAAGTTTTTTTAAATATGTATCTCACCCATTGAAATTGATTTAAGGGTACGCATACTCTTATCAAGTTATCCTTGTGGGCCAAGCCACTAGTAAAATAGGTGGAAACCTAGCCAAGAGAAATCTTGGTCAGCTTTGTCAAGGGGCGTCAAGTGTGATGGTGGTTAGATATTGAACACTAGATTGATTAATGGAGTGGATCATTGATGTGTGGTTAGATAGACCATTAATACTATTTTGATCTTGTTGACTTATTTCATATGTATAAACCTATATTGAAATGATATAACTCATTTTTTATATTTGGGCATGTATTATATTCTGGATTCAGATATTGATGAATGTGAAGATTCAAGAAGCTGCTCTGGGACTTGTGTCAACACACAGCGCAGCTATAGCTGCGTCCCTGTTGAACAGATAACTGACGTTGGTAAAAAGAAAACTAACTTCATTCTTATTGGTAAGTACATCTTTTGAACTAGAATTTTAGACCGCTTTATGTACAGGAGTAATGCCAGAAGAACAGCAGCATAGCATATATCATGTCCAGAAAAGGTACAGAAATGAGTTTGACCTTACCGTTCGTTCTAACATGATCGTCCATTCTGACTGGTGTTGATGATAGACATATTTGAGTCATTGGTATCTATCAAAACAGCTTCACAACTTCCTTTCCACACTAAACCTTCTACTATGTAGGCAACGTCAAGTGCTTTTCTAATGTTGCCGCTTCATGTCTATCACACGATATCCAAGGTTCCGGTTGAAATTATCTCTATTACGGTCAAAATCAAGATGAATGGTGGTCGGAACCTTTTCACTTCCATCAATGGCTTGCTAAATTCCTTGTAAAGGAGGTTAGTTGTACGGTGGAGATGTATGTATAAGTTTCAACTGATGAGACTGAAGCAGGGGACTAATATATTTTCATGGTTGTTAAGATAAATGCACATGAAAGGAATCACTCTTTTATGTTCTGCTTCTAATCAGATTCACCAAGTGCCTTCATAGATTCTTGACAAGCAGGGCACACTTTTCTCACTTTTGCCCCTTAAAATTTTTGCAATGCAGGGATTGGGGCAGGCCTTGGGGCACTGCTTTTGTGTCTTTTCCTTTGGAGGTTGTACAAATATATCAAGAAGAGAAAAGAAACCAAGCTCAAGGAGTACTACTTCAAACGCAATGGCGGTCATTTGTTGGAAAGTGACCGATCTTCACCGGAAGGCAATGTCGAGAAAAGCAAATTGTTCAACTCCAAGGATTTAGAGAAGGCCACCGACAATTTCAGTGAGGATAGGATACTTGGGCAAGGCGGGCAGGGTACTGTTTACAAGGGTATGTTAACAGATGGAAAAATAGTTGCGATTAAGAAATCGAAAGTGATAGATGAGGGAAAAATCGAACAGTTCATAAACGAAGTCCTCATTCTCTCACAAATCAACCATAGGAATGTGGTTAAGATTTTGGGGTGTTGCTTGGAGACAGAACTCCCACTTCTAGTGTACGAGTTTATACCAAATGGGACTCTTTATCAATATCTGCACGACCCAAATGAAGAGTTTTGTGTATCCTGGGACACACGCCTACAAATTGCAACAGAAATTGCAGGAGCTTATTCTACTTGCATTCAGTAGCCTCTATTCCCATTTATCATCGCGATATCAAGTCCACCAATATCCTCTTGGATGAGAAATATCAGGCAAAAGTGGCCGATTTCGGCACTTCCAAGTCTGTTGCCCTCGATCAAACTCATGTAACTACATTGGCGGTGCAGGGGACTTTTGGCTACCTAGATCCGGAGTATTTCCAATCAAGTCAATTTACAGACAAAAGCGACGTGTATAGTTTTGGAGTTGTCCTTGTCGAACTCTTGACAGGACAAAAGCCAATCATGTCGCTGAAGGAAAAAGAAGGAAGAAGCCTCGCGACCTATTTCATAATTTCGATGGAGGAGAACCGCTTGTTTGACATTGTTGATGCTCAGGTGTTGAAAGAAGGTAACAAGGAAGAGATTGCCACAGTTGCTAACCTTGCGAAAAGGTGCTTAAACTTGAACGGGAGGAACTGACCTACAATGAGAGAAGTGGCAAGGGAGTTGGAGGGGACAAGGAAGCTCCCGAATCCTTCGGGTATTCAGCAGAATTAAGACAACCAAGGGGCAATACAATCTTATGATGCTGCTTTTGCATTTAGCAAGTCAAACATTGCTGCAGATGTCATCACAATTTCGGATGTTCAACCACTCTTACCTAGTGAGCAGTGGTGAAGATCTTTCTTGTTCTCTCGCTCTCATGAGTCATATCGCTCTTGCTCATGGAAATTGGTCACCGCAGTGGTTTGGTTAGTTGTTTATGTTTATGAACTTATTCTCAGTATTCGGATCAATAAACTGTAATCCCATACCTGTCCCTTATTTATTCAGGTCCGGTTATGAGCTGGGCATTATCACAACCTTCTAACTCGATCACGATGCGGTGATTTTACTCTATCTTGATATCCATGAGTGCTTGCTGTCGATTTGATTATGGCAAACAAGCATCTTCGTTGCACCAACCTTTGCCATTAAATTAGGTTGTTACTTGTAGATGCTCGAAATTGATGTGTGGCGGTCCTTGTTGAGCTCCCATCGTTGCTACTTCTTTCATCGGTATAACCCATAGATAGATCTGCACAGCGAAGTAAACAAAAAAGTTAGTGCGAGTAAAAAATGACTTACGAGGGGTAACCCCCCATCTTATTGGAGGGTGCCAAGGTAACACGCTTCATGCAATCACATTCCGTTTTTAAGGGCATCATCCAGCAAAGTGGCTTTTCCCATATTTTTAAAAGACCAATTACCCTTATGAGGATCAATGATAAGAAACGATCCTGTATTTAATTGTCTTCTCAATTAAACCATAACTGGGTCCCTAAAAATGCTATTGCAGTGGAAATCTTCCAAAATGACCAATCAAACAGACCATGTTATATTTTGGGAGAAAATTATCCAAAAAATTATAAACCTATTATATGGTAGATGATTCAGTTCTAAACTTTTTAATTTTGCCAATATTGTCCCATACCTTTTGATGATTTACTAATTTAGTCATTAACATTTAATGATCTATCAATTTAGTCATTCTGGCTAAACTTGATAAAAAAATCACTGACGTGATGGTCTAGTCAGCCTCGATCGTCCTACGCGGCACAATCGACGTAGATGTGGATAATCTTTATATATACTTCTTTATTTTTCTAAATTTTTCTATAACTTCTTTTATCTTTTTTAAGATTACATGTTGACATATGACCAAAAAAAAAAAAGTGACATGTTGATTTTGGTTTGCATTTGAGACGCGGGTAGGACTTGATTTCTGTATACCTAAGTAAGTGCACGACGAAATCTTTAAAGAGAGATCTATCTGTCCAAGCAATTACGCTTATTCTTTCTCCCCTCTTTTTGTATATTTTGTGGTGATAATCGAGAATTCAAGCTAGTAACAGACCATTACTATTATAAAGATCATTCATAAGAAACGATCAAGACTTTAATTGTCTTTTCGGATATACTATAACTAGGTCCTAAACATGCAATTGGTGTGGAAATCATCCAAATTGACCACATCACTTGACCATGGGACGTCTTGGTCGGCACAAAGAAATAGAAAGACAACGACTACGATATGTAATAAAGTATATGGATTGTGGTGCTCTTTGGAGGAATCAAGTCAACGAGGACTTACATCCTTAGGCTTTGACATTTCCTATGATTTAGCAATTCTTCTTATGCGGACTTGGATGTGACTACGTTTCCGGATTTGCAGCCGTAAACAGAGAAAATTGCAAACTGCTTTTTATTGATGGCTTGAGAAAGAAAAGTATATAGACGAACTGCAAGATGTCCCACGCTTGAGCGGGATAAATTAATGGCTTCTGCTTCAATAATGGTCGAGGTCGAGGCCACTGAACAACCTTTACGTCAACAAATTATAAACCCACAATGCTAAGAAACCAAACAAGGTGTCGCTCAAATTAATTTCTTAAATAACCTAAACAATAATACTAAAGTAAGATTAATATGCAGAATTTGAGGAAAGACCATATTCATGCTTAATCAGAAACTGTAAGTGGTCGAGTTGATCAATACTGCACAAAAAGATCGGCGATAGAATGAGAAATTTTGTGGCAATTAGCAGATACGTTGAAACATATGTAATCCAATGTGGAAAAGGGAGAACTCATATGATCTTGGTCAAGGAAAGCTTAAAAAGATGTAACGCGTACATGGAACAATTTAAATCAATAAGGAAAGAAACAAATATCTCAATTCTATCGTGCTTGATGAGGTTCAAGACAAGGGGTTGGGATCATGAAAAGTCATCGTCCCAACTTAGTAAAAGATAATGACTAAATTGTCCCCCCAAGGAAAAGTCACACTTGGCTGCTTAAATTGATGTCCTCCACTTATCAAAGTTCTGATATTTCCATCCTCAGAAGAGACTAGGAAGTAACAAGGTTGGAAACTGTACATGAAAAATTCTTCCCTTCTTCCGCTGGGGCTCCGCCCCTATCCTCTTTCTCCGTAGGTTTAGGTCCTATGTGTGAAGTTAAAAATCATATAGAGGTTGGTTTCCAAATTTTTTTTTTCCTATGTGTGAAGTTAAACCATGGAAGAAATGAAATCCTATACGAGAACACCGATTACTAGATATGCAGGACATTGTATCCCATGGATAATGTCTTTCCTTGTGAGAAAGTCTTCTCATGATTACAATGTGCGAATTTTTGTGACTGGACATTCTTTGGGTATTGGTCAAAAAATTCCTTTTGTTAACAACGTTTAGAAAAGTCTTCCTAGTATTATTTCCATCATATTTTAGATGTGAATATTTTGGGATGATCATCGAGAAACCAAGCTAGTAACAACCAAGTCTTTAATTGTCTTTTAGGGTAAACCATAACTGGGTCCTAAAAATGCAATTTGTGTGGAAATCATCTAAAATGGCCACATCAAACTGACCATAAAGAAGTTCTTGGGATAAGAGAAGAAAGGCAACAACCACCCTATCTAATAAGATGCATGTATTGTGGCGCCCTTTGGAGAAAGTCAAGTCAACGAGGACTTACATCCTCAGGCTTTGATTTTTCTATGATTTATGAGGACGTGAATGGGACAACGTTTCCGGATGTGCAGCCATTCACGTGATTCACGTAGGTGTTTTTCCCCTTTTAATCAACGTTTCCGGATGTGCAGCAATTCCAAAGTTGCTTTTATTGATGGCTTGAGCAATGTTGACACCTGATTTTTAATCATTTTTTCTATTGACTAAAGTAATAAAAAATCCATAAAAATTCATAAAATTGAAAAATCAACTTTGGGGACCTTAGCCAAGCCTAGGGAACCAATTCTGACCAAAAAATGATTTTTCATATTTTCAGTATTTTTACATATTTTTTATTTATTTATTTTCGAAAATTAATAGAAAATCCATAAAAATTCATAAAATTGAAAAAATCAACTTTGGGAACCTTATCCAAGCCTAGGGAACCGATTTTGACCAAAAAATAAATTTTCATATTATATATATTTAATTGTTTTTTAAAAAAAATACAAAAATACTTGAAAATTTTGGAAAAATAACATTTGAGGCCAAACAAATACACAAAGATAGTTAATATTTTTATTTTAAATCTATTTTCATATTGGCCATCGCAAATTCAGAAAAATCCAATTCGAGTCACGTGTTCCTTCACGAGTATAATCTTGAATCAGGCCTAAAAAAATTTAATTTGAGTCAACTTATTTTTAATTTTCACTTTTTATGAGATGTGACATTGTCTTCTAATATTTTAAATTTCATCTTGGCCCAATTATTCCCAGAATGACTTAATTTTGCAAAAAGGGTTTTAATTAAATTCTGCATTATTTTCAGCGGCAAGAAATGAGCTTAAATTTGACATGTGGTAAATTTTGGTGTGTCAAAAATTGTGAGGAGATTTGGACTTAAAGAAATATATTTTTTCAGGGACTGAATTGTAAATACTTAAAATTCAAGGACTAGAGTCCAAATACCTAACTCTTGAAGGATTATTTTATAAATAACAAAAAGAAGAGTTAGTGGATAAATTAGAATAGAGAATGGGAGATGGAGAAGAGGAGATGAAGAAGAGAAGTTGGAGAAGAATGGATGGAGAAAATAAGATAAGAATAGAGAAGGGAAGATGGAGATGAAGAAGAGTTAGTAGAGAAATTATAATGGAAGATAAGAATAGAGAAGGGAAGATGGAGATGAAGAAGTGTTAGTGGAGAAATTAGAATGGGAGATAAATATGGAGAAGGGAAGATGAAGATGAAGAAGAGTTAGTGGAGAGATTAGAATGTGAGATAGAGATGGAGAATGGAAGATGAAAATGAAGAAGAGTTAGTGGAGAAATTAGAATGGGAGATAGAGTTAGTGGAAAAATGAGAATGTGAGATAGATGAGTGGATTATAAAAGGAGGAAGAAGTGAGCTTGAGAGGGGAGATTTTTTGGAGAGAAAATTTGAAGTGTTTGAGGAACTTTTTTGGGGAGAGAAAATTTTGGATGTTTGAGAGAGTTTTGGGAGATTGAAGAAAAATTTGAGAGAAAGAAAATACCAAAAGAGATAGAATTTTGAAGATGATGGGAGTTTAAAGCTATGGGTTATCATCACAAATTTCTTCATCGATCAATATAAATCAAGAGTTCATCCTCGTCAACGAGCAAGTAAATTCGAGCTAAGTGTTTTTATTTATTCATTTATTTATGGTTTTACTCGCAAATTAGCACAAATTGTATACACTTTCTCCATCTCCTCTTTTTTTTTTTTATATTTTATGTCAGGAGAAGGATATCTCTACGTCAACAGCAAAAATCTCGTAGAGATGCAAAAATCGGCTCAGACAAGCTCCTAAGCTGTCCACCGATTTCTCAACTGATCTGTGACTAAAAGTCCCTCTTAATTCAAAAGAAACTCTCTATATTGGGAACATAGAGAGCGAAAATCAATTATAGAAATCCCTCCCAAAAAAATGGGAGATAAGTACTCTTTCCACTCTTCTGGTTTTAGGTGCAGATTAGCACATATTTTGTATACTGACATTTCACTCTATTTTATGTCAGGAAGCCGCAGCTTTATATCAATGGTCAACCCTATGGAAGCATAAAATCGGCTTGGAGGAGTCCTCAAGCGCGCACAAATTTCAAATGGTTGAATCAATTCGTGGTATTTTATTTTAAAGAATTCATACCCCAGAATGGAGAGGACAAAGTCCATCCGCAACTTAAATACCTGTACCTTAAATCCCAAAGGGAAGAGCCAAGCCAATGCTAGGCCTCCCATTGGAGGTGTTTATTCACTGTCATGTACTTTCTATAATTTAATTTTTGAATCATCGAACCCAAAAGATGAGTAGGTCGTAATACTGCACAGAAGTCGTTAACACACTCCCTCTTTCGGCTTCAGGGAATGTTTAACACTTAAAAAAATATATATACCATCCATGCATCCTATTTAAAAAGTGAAAATACAAAAGAGAATACCCTACTAGAGCCTTAGGAATAAACCAAGCCTGAGTTGCCGAATTAGGATATCCATGAAATTAAGGTACCGAAAGGGCATTAGTCTACGTCAACAGCAAAAATCTCGTAGAGATGCAAAAATCGGCCCAGACAAGCTCCTAAGCTGTCCACCGATTTCTCAACTGATCTGTGACTAAAAGTCCCTCTTAATTCAAAAGAAACTCTCTATATTGGGAACATAGAGAGCGAAAATCAATTATAGAAATCCCTCCCAAAAAAATGGGAGATAAGTACTCTTTCCACTCTTCTGGTTTTAGGTGCAGATTAGCACATATTTTGTATACTGACATTTCACTCTATTTTATGTCAGGAAGCCGCAGCTTTATATCAATGGTCAACCCTATGGAAGCATAAAATCGGCTTGGAGGAGTCCTCAAGCGCGCACAAATTTCAAATGGTTGAATCAATTCGTGGTATTTTATTTTAAAGAATTCATACCCCAGAATGGAGAGGACAAAGTCCATCCGCAATTTAAATACCTGTACCTTAAATCCCAAAGGGAAGAGCCAAGCCAATGCTTAGCCTCCCATTGGAGGTTTTTACTTACAGTAGTTAAATACCTGCAACTTAAATACCTATACCTTAAATCCCAAAGGGAAGAGCCAAGCCAATGCTTAGCCTCCCATTGGAGGTTTTTAATTACAGTAGTTAAATACCTGCAACTTAAATACCTGTACCTTAAATCCCAAAGGGAAGAGCCAAGCCAATGCTTAGTCTCCCATTGGAGGTTTTTACTTACAGTAGTTAAATATCTGCAACTTAAATACCTATACCTTAAATCCCAAAGGGAAGAGCCAAGCCAATGCTTAGCCTCCCATTGGAGGTTTTTACTTACAGTAGTTAAATACTTGCAACTTAAATACATGTACCTTAAATCCCAAAGGGAAGAGCCAAGCCAATGCTTAGCCTCCCATTGGAGGTTTTTACTTACAGTAGTTAAATACCTGCAACTTAAATACCTATATCTTAAATCCCAAAGGGAAGAGCCAAGCCAATGCTTAGCCTCCCATTGGAGGTTTTTACTTACAGTAGTTTAAATACTTGCAACTTAAATACCTGTACCTTAAATCCCAAAGGGAAGAGCCAAGCCAATGCTAGGCCTCCCATTGGAGGTGTTTATTCACTGTCATGTACTTCCTATAATTTAATTTTTGAATCATCAGACCCAAAAGATAAGTAGGTTGTAATACTGCACAGAAGTCGTTAACACACTCCTTCTTTCGGCTTCAGGGAATCTTTAACACTTAAAAAATATAACAAATAAAAATATATACCATCCATGCATCCTATTTAAAAAGTGAAAACACAAAAGAGAATACCCTACTATAGCCTTAGGAATAAACCAAGCCTGAGTTGCCGAATTAGGATATCCATGAAATTAAGGTACCGAAAGGGCATTAGTTTTAATTAACTAGTGTAACCAAGTCCCCGAGCTCCTAATCTCTGGTTCGCAGGAATAAATTAGTTCTCCCGCTAATTTATTTAGGTTTCTAATCGACCTACCAAGAACGATTAGTGGCGACTCCAAATTTTAAAATCATTTAAACAAAAACCAAAGTTGCGATTCGGTAGGGCTTGGGAGGGTCCGCGTTAGGTTAGTCAAATCTAATTAACCTAATAATCCGTTAACCCCCTTTAAAATTTAAAATTTTTTTAGAGGGTCGCGACAGACTGGCGACTCCGCTGGGGATAGAAATTTTTAAATTTTCGAAAAAAGATATCAATTGGAATACTTAAATTTTTTCGAAATTTTAAAAGTCTTAGTGGACTTAGGCCAATGAAAATTTCATGGATATCTCGCTTCTGGCGATCTTGCTTGGGACTCATTCTATAGGTGTTATATGTTTTTGCAGGATGGGAGTTATAAGGGGCGGAGTGTTTGGCTAACCCCTTTGTTTTGCAGGCTTGGTGTTGGGTTTATTTGTTTAATTTCGCACATTTTTAGAAGCGTTGTTTTGATATCAATTGTTGTGCATGTCTTGCATACTCTGAGGATCACGACACCTGCACACACAAGCGTCTAAACCCAAGTCGCGAAATTCTTCCTAGAAAACCATAGATAGGGATCGAATATGCAAAGCTCTTGCGTCGATTGCGCTCGGGTTGACCATATTTTATCCCGCTCATTATCTGAATTGACAATTCTTCCCATTGTGATTTGATTGCGCGGAGGGTAAGGTTGTCAATTCAGATAGTGGGGGCCTTTTAGGTCCATACCCTGTCTCTCCTTCTTTTATTTTCTAGAGTCCACTCCTCACTTGAGTCATGCGCATGACTATGTGATTGACATTTCTCCAAGGTAAAAGTAAGTTCTCTGATTTTATCTTGTATTTATTTTCGGTCGGTCCATGCTAGGTGTTAGTCAGTTTTTGAGCTTGATATTACGACCATTCTTTTAAAAGAAAATAAAAATTAAATTTGTCCCTCATTTCTTTAAAAAATTTTTTTGAAAAAATGATGTGAAAAAATCCATTCATGGGAATTTCATTAACCAATAAGGGATTTTTGTCATGTTTTTATTGCTTCAATAAAAATGAAATTTTCCTGAAAAAATTTTCCTCTGAAAATTTATTTCAATAAAAAGAAAAATTCCTTAAAAAAAAACTCTAGTAGACATCAAGTGATTTTATCACAATTTTCAAATTATAAAAACTTGCAAGAAAATTCTTCTCGAGAAATTCGCTCATGTTTTTCTAAGAAATTTTTCTCTAAATAAAATTAGACTAATTGACCAATAAGAGATTTTTGTCATGTTTTTCTTGCTTCAATAAAAATGAAATTTTCCTGATAAATTTTCCTCTGAAAATTTATTTCGATAAAAAGAAAAATTCCTTCAAAAAAAAACTTTGGTAAACATCAAGTGATTTTATCACATTCTTTCAAATTATAAAAACTTGCAACAAAAATTCTTTTCGAGAAATTCGCTCATGTTTTTCTAAGAAAATTCTCTCTAAATAAAATTAGACTAATGTCTCGGGGGAATTTTGTTAACCAATAAAGGATTTCTGTCATGTCTTTCCTGCTTCAATAAAAATAAAATTTTCCTGACAAATTTACCTCTGAAAATTTATTTTGATAAAAAGGAAATTCCTTCAAAAATTTTAGTAAACGTCAAGAGATTTTGTCACATTCCTTTAAAAAAATAATAAAAAAAAGAGTAATAAATCTGCAAAAAAAATTCTGTATCAGAAATTAACCCATTTCTTCCTAAGGAAATTTTTTTTTCCTGATTTCTCTATAAAATAGAAAAAATCAAATTGGACTAATATATGAGTCATGGACCGACATTCCTTGTGTCGCATACTAATTATATCCTTTTCTTTTGCAGGGAGATCCTAGATACCCCAGACGGGTGTAAAAATTAAGTTCAATAATATATCAAGAATCATCTTCAGAAATACCAAAAGACGAAAAACACCGAGGCTTCAACCGTTAACTCTGGGGGGCAAACGAACACTGTCCATCTTTGACAGACAAAGTTGTGTCAATCCGTAAACTTGTATGGGCAGTGTATTCTGATATGACGGTGGATTTATACTAATTAAACACGGGGGCATATTTAATGTATTATAGAGGATCCCGCGTCTTTTGAAAGACAATATGGATTATATAATCAGAAACCATGAAATAAGTACCTTAACCTGATTAAATCAACCAGAGACCGGTCTTAAAATTTCCTCGGATCCGAAACACGCGGAGGGTTTTAGAGGACCGAGGTTCTATTAATGAATGTGACCCACAAGTATTTCTCCCAATGCTACAGACGCCCGACAAGAGCAAGTGGGCACCGAAGAAACAAAACACGGTTGAAGTGGGGCACGCAACAAATGGCCGAATTTATTGGCACACTAATTAAGTGGTGGTAGCTTTATTAATTTACATGATTGAACGCGGGTCTCTAGGCGGCTGGTGGAAAGCCACACTGAATGCCTCTCTAATGTTCTTGATATCATCGTCTACCGCAACCCGCAAGAGCATCATGAAGAAGATTAAACCTAGACGAATACGTCTACTTAGTTTCATCGCACGTTCTCGCCTTTTGTTGATGTCCAAAATTAATGCACAAGCTAGAAGTAATCATTTCCCTTTCCCCCCTATTAAATGCTCGGAGCCGTTAACCGCACCAAACTCGAAAAAATTAATATCGAGACGAAATCTGCGTAAATTTGAAGGGTAAATCCGTATCGTTCCAATTTACCCTTAAATTGCTCCGGTTTTAAATTTGATCCATTCTATTTTCAGGAATTTGCAAAAGCGACTCGAGAATACAGTTGTATCCAAAAACCAAATTTCCTGGTCGGGCTAAATTGGGGGCAAATCAACGCATGGACATTACCACGGGATGGACAGCTTCGGTTAAAGAAAAATACAAGCGAAAGATCCGAATAATCTCAAACATGGGTAATTCTGTATCGTTCTAATTTGCACATAATCATCTCGAGTCCTGAATTTTTTTATTCCATTCTTAACAGGGATTGCAAATTACCTCGAGAAATATCGTAACAAGGCCCAAGGTGATACAACAGGGCCGCGTTATCCCCAAGGATTAACCTTTGAAAAGAAAATCCCATGGACACCTATGGTCCAATGGACCGAATGGAATACTCGACGAGTAATACCGAAGTCAATATTTTGCCACATTCTCGGCTTAATGGTGAAGCATCCAACAAAAGTCGAAGAAAACTTAATCCAGTAAAATTGGTAAAAGACTTGTGCAAGGCATTCAAGACGAAGGATAAATCAGTATCGTTTCCAATTTATCCCTTTTAATACTGGCTGACATGTCTCCTTTTCTTTTTACAGGAAATATTTATACTAACATTTAACATGTTGAAGGAGACAAATCCCAAAAGAAAATTGTGACCATCTGGCAAGATCTATTCTGGTGAAAAATGGGGCAAGTTGATCGCAAGCTCTGAAGCGAAAAAGCAAATATGTCTTCCTTATTTCGTTTGATTTCAAGAATAATTTCTTTGCTTTTTGCAGGGGCATTTAACCGCTAAACCATGGCGGTCGCTGTCACTAAACAAACCAAAATGCTCCCTCACCCATATGCCTCATCGTGCAAGGGCAAAACTTGAGACAAACCGCTCCTCGACATAAGGAATGTGCTTCCTAATTTGTTTGATCCACCCACATACCAGGGGCAATTCAACTCCGCCCATGTTTGCATATTATATAAACACACATGATGCTAAAAATTGTCACATCGGCATTGTGTTTACACATTTCATGAATTATGTATGACTATTCCGCATGTTTAATTTACCAACTCCAACTTAGAGCATAAACTGCATAGGAGACATTAAATGTGCAAAATGGGGCATAACAGGATGAGGAAAGGCAAACCATTTCCACACAGGTCTAACATTTTAATCTACAGATAAACAGCCTTTCTTCAGAGTGAGAGAAAGCCCTTTCGAAATGAAGTCCCCCATTCATATTACATTCGAGGTGTTCATACTATAAGAACCTCCTTAAACAGAAGTGGTAATGCAATACATGATCCATATGTTGATCAATTGCATCATGAGTTATTACACAGACTGCCTTTAATCATGGCAAACTTAGCTGAACAGTTTTGTATGAACCAATGAACGCATTGATGAAAATGCTTGCACATGTTACCTCTGACATTGCCTGACAGGCAACACATTCCCGGTGTTTGAGTTACCTTCTAAAGTCTTGAAATTCATTCGGCGATTATTGAATGAACAAGCCCAGTTGTCGAGAAGCCACCAAGCATTTCTTCCAGATTCTCAAGTAAGTATATCTTCAACCTGAACCTTTCAAAAGAATGAATTCTGACGGTTGTTGGGGTACTCGAATCCATTATGTACAGGTATCCACCTTCTTTAATAAAGCATGATTTGTCTCAAGGACAGAAATGTTCGAGACCTTTTGATCTCTGCCTCTTTGGTTTATTCCAAAAGCGACAGGAGAATATAATTTGGGTTTGAGCTTCTGCAGGATTCCTGGTCGCCCCAGATTTCAGAATGGCATCCTTTGAGGCAAACTAAGTCCTTCTTACAGGCAAACCAAGTCCTTCTTACAGGCATAAAGTCCTTCTTACAGGCAAATCAAGTCCTGCTTACAGGCAAACAAAGTCCTTCCTACAGGTAAAGCAAGTCCTTCTTACAAGCAAATCAAGTCCTGCTTACAGGCAAACAAAGTCCTTCCTACAGGTAAAGCAAGTCCTTCTTACAGGCAAATCAAGTCCTTCTTACAGGCACAAAGTCCTTCTTACAGGCACAAAGTCCTTCTTACAGGCAAATCAAGTCCTTCTTACAGGCATAAAGTCCTTCTTACAGGCATAAAGTCCTTCTTACAGGCAAATCAAGTCCTTCTTACAGGCAAAATAAGTCCTTCTTACAGGCATAAAGTCCTTCTTACAAGCAAATCAAGTCCTTCTTACAGGCAAAACAAGTCCTTCTTACAGGCATAAAGTCCTTCTTACAGGCAAAATAAGTCCTTCTTACAAGCAAAACAAGTCCTTCTTACAGGCATAAAGTCCTTCTTACAGGCAAATCAAGTCCTTCTTACAGGCAAACCAAGTCCTTCTTACAGGCATAAAGTCCTTTTTACAGGCATTAAGTACTTTGTACAGGTACAAAGTCCTTTTTACAGGCATCAAGTCCTTTCTACAGGCACCAAAGTCCTTTCTACAGGCACAAAGTCCTTTTTACAGGCATCAAGTCCTTTCTACAGGCACCAAGTCCTTTTTACAGGAACCAAAGTCCGTTTTACAGGCACCAAGTCCTTTCTACAGGCACAAAGTCCTCCTTACAGGTAGTTTTATGGGGTGACCTACCATACGGGTCAAATCTCAATGAAATTTAATTAGTAGAATCCTTTTATTAGGAATCTACCATGGTACGACCCACCATACGGGTCAAATGGTACGACCCACCATACGGGTCAAATTTTAATTCAATTTTTAAATCAGTAGAATCCTTTTATTAGGAATCTACCATGGTACGACCCACCATACGGGTCAAAATTTAATAAGTAGAATCCTTTGATTAGGAATCTACCATGGGTTGACCTACCATACGGGTCAAATCTCAATCAAAATTTAATCAGTAGAATCCTTTCATTAGGAATCTACTATGAGGTGACCTACCATACTGGTCAAAATTTTAATCAGTAGAATCCTTTCATTAGGAATCTACCATGGGTCGATCCACCATACGGGTTCAAGTTCAACCACCCTAAAGTTTTTTTATATAACGAATCCTTAGGTTCTCATTTCATTTTCAGTGGA